>JAYJMH010013322.1:0-22245 GCA_036873815.1 Phacellophora camtschatica | reverse complement strand
TTGTTCGCTTGCTTGGAGGGTGAAGAACAGAGTTGATTATTTTCCATAATTCCTTGGGTTTTTTTGGGGGCAGAGCAGTTCGATAAAACGCCGTTTTCGCAGCACGAATCTTCTTTTTTAGTAAACTAGTATGCTCGTAGTGAAGGGGCGGATTAATCTTCGTAATGGATACGCCATAGAGAGGTGGGTTATTATGCTAGTAGAGGTATGTTATTATGCTGCTGTGGTGGATTAGTATGCTCGTAGTGTAGGGGTGGATTAGTCTTTGTGGTGGATACGGCATAGAGAGGTGGGTTATAATGCTAGTAGAGGTATGCTATTACGCTGCTGTGGTGGATTAGTATGCTCGTAGTGTAAGGGCGGATTAGTCTTCGTGGTGGATACACCATAGAGAGGTGGGTTACTATGCTGGTAGAGATATGTTATTATGCTGCTGTGGTGGATTAGTATGCTCGTAGTGTAGGGGCAGATTAGTCTTCGTGGTGGATACGCGAAAGAGAGGTGGGTTATTATGCTAGTAGAGGTATGCTATTATGCTGCTGTGGTGGATTAGTATGCTCGTAGTGTAGGGGCGGATTAGTCTTCGTGGTGGATACGCCATAGAGAAGTGGATTGTTATGCTGGTAGAAGTGTGTCATTATGCTGGTATGATGGGTTATTATGCTGGTGTGGAGGAGCATTACTCTGTATCCAGTATAGCCTATCCACCACGTTAAGCAAAATAATTAAACCATACTAACGTAATAACCCACCCCTATCAGCATGATAATCCACCCTATAATATCCCAAGCCCCTATAGTATCCAACACACCAGGATAATATCCCACAACACTAGCGTAATAACCCACCACCCCTGTATAGCATATCCACCGCGTTAAGCATAATAATTAAACCACACTAGCGTAATAACCCACTCCTATCAGCATAATAACCAAATGCCCGAAAAACAAGGTTATTGTTACATTAAAATATGTAAATATTAAAGGATTATGACCAGTACAAAGTAAAAGAAATTGATCTGCATGCATAAATAAATTTGGATTCATTAACTATTCGTAAAATACCTGTATTCTGTCGTTTCTTTTTCTTTTTTTGCTTTGGAACAGCGTCAGGAGCCTGCAAGAAATGATGAAAAAGTATGAACCCTTTCACGCCTGGATTTATTTCTAATTAACAGGAAAATTCCATCTAAATTTCATTTTGCGGGGGGTAGTACTTGCAAACCAATTTAATTCAAGAGAAAAATTACGTTGAAATATCTGAAAGTTATGTTAAGTAATGTGTATGTCTGTATTTACTTCCTGGAAATATGACGTTTTATGTTATTTGGCAATGGTTAAAGATACCGGGTGAGTCAAAAATGTTGTGACGTTTGAGAATACTTAAATCTGTGATGGGAAAACTTATTCCTAATGTGAACATTTGACAAATAGTGTGTAAATGCAATGTGATATGGACTATAAATATAGAACAATAAATAAAGCCATGATTTGATTTTCTGCTTGAGAGAATTCGTTTTTTCTTGAATGGCTTCTTTTCTATTGGCGTGTCACTCACAATATTGTTATAAAATCTGTCCTTGTTGAAATAAAACATATTTTCTTTGTAATTGCTATCGTTACGGGAGGAAGAAACAATTTGTTTTCAGACCTTTTTAAACAACTTTACATCTGAGTTGGTTTGCATCTTTATCAATAACTCGCAGAATAAATTTCCGATTTTTATCAAAGTATATTCATAATTGTATGCCTGGTGCGCCAGAGAAAAGTAGACACGTTTGATTTGCTGTTGTTTGAGATATGCTTGTTCGATTTTAGTGATTAACATTTTGTTTTGCAGCTGAAAAACCAAAATAATCATCCTCATACATTGTTGAGTTTGCTCACGGTTTTCAGACCTTTTTTAACAATTTTACAGCTGAGTTGGTTTTGCATTTTTATCAATAACTCGCAGAATAAATTTCCAATTTTGATCAAAGTATATTCATAATTACTATGCCTGGTGCGCCAGAGAAAAGTAGACACGTTTGTTTGAGATATGTTTGTTCGATTTTAGTGATTAATATTTCGTTTTGCAGGTGAAAAACCATAACAGTCATCCTCATACATTTTTGAGACTACTGATGTTTTAATTGCTTACCAGCAACAGATTTAATAAAAAGCAGAATGCTCAAAGTGATTTATGAGAACTGTTTTATGTTTAATTGCCTACCAGCAATAGATTTAATAAAAAGCAGAATTCTCAAAGTGATTTATGAGAACTGACTCGAACGATTACGCAGTCTGGGGTTTTTTATGCCTTCATTTCCACAATTTCTCCAAAATGTATCACCTTTTTCAATGAATGCGTACAGTCAGTGTTGTGTGCTGCAAAAAAATATCCTACTTTGTTTGCAATGACACATTTTTTTAAATGTTTTTACTTCGGTCGTAACAATGGATCCATTAATTGGTTAAAAGCTAATTCAGCCTCTGGGAAAACGCAAGAATAATTAAATTAAGAGGTTGGATTGCTATTTTCCTTATTGCAATGCAACAAATGTATCTAAGTTTTTCTGGCGCACCCACTAGTATACAACGTTGGAAAATGGAGCATAAGTCCAGAAGACATCAAATTTCATTTCTTTAAAAAACTGATCCCGTGATATTTTGTGAAATTAATTTTTACAAACAAATTCAAATAACGTACACCAGTGTCATCTTTACCAGGGCTCTGATCATAAGCTATATTCTCTTTCCCTTGTCCACTTTCAACATCATTTTCGGTAAATTCTGTTTCTGTATCGCTGTTGTTAAGTCAAAAGTTAATTAGAAAAAGAGTAATATTTCTCTGCTTCCCCCAACCCCATATGTAAATCTTAAACTAAAAAGTGCAAAGGTAAACTATTGAAATTCGAAAAATTACAACAACAAGAGTCTTGAATTTCTAAAGAGTCCATAAAGTAATAAGCAAGCCCTCTGTGGGCCGGTGCTGAAATAGTTAAACCAAAAATACAGTTTGCCAAGCTGGTGAAATAGATTTTTAATCAAATCCCCAGAATTGTTCTAAGTCTATTTTTGTTAACCCACATTTGTAATTTAAAACTTATTGGAAACAAATATTTATTTAATTAGGTAAGCTTTCTTCATATTCAATTTTTATATTTTAAGATTGTAAGTAGTTTAGTGGAGGGTTCCTTGTAAATCTTAAATTACAACTGTAAATTAAGGATGCCCTCCTTAAAGATTTGAAATATGAAATATGAAATATACAGTAAGGTCTAGAAAGTGATAAAATTTACAAAAACTCTTACCCCAAAACTGCTCCCTTCTTCTTAGTTTTTCCCTTTTTCTTGCCCTGCTGTTTTCCTTCCTCTAAAGGCAACTGAATTTGCTCTTTATTTGTGTCATCTTTCAAAACCTCTTTAGCTTTCTTCTTCTTGAATTTTGGTGTCGCATCTACAAACAAAAACATAAAATTTAATGGAAAACAGAAACCATACGTTGTCAATTAAGAGTGCATGTGTAATAATTTACACTTAATTCACCTAGTCTAGTGAAGAATAGAATCTAGCTATTTTATAAACAAAGCCCTTTAAAATTTCTAGGCGCTTGATTGAACTCCTGGGAAAATACAGATGGTTCCAGCAACAAAAACATTAACCACGCAGATGTAGAAATACATAGCTGCCAGATTTTAAAATGAGGATGGAAACAGGGTCGTTTTGTCTCCGTAAAATAAAATTGGTAGAGTGGCTCATTTAAATAAGGACAAGGAAAAGACTGCACAACAAGTGGAAAAAGAAAGATAAGCACAATCAGAATCTTTGAAACAAATGTCAATAGGCCTTCAACACAGTACAGATATCCAAGGCACCCAAGCTTCTGAGAAATTTTAGGTATGTGTGGAGGCAATTGATCAAGCTCGAGCAATTTTCCACACAAGGCCTGTTACAGACTCAATTTTCTGCATGCTTGATAGATTTTACAAAATGTAATGAACAGTTGCAGTGTATCTTAAACAACAGAAGAACAATACAAATAAAATATCTCCAGCATAAAAATTTCTTAAAAGTTGGCAAGTATGACAAATAAAAAATTTTTAAAAATAGATTAAAAATAACGTTCAATTCAACTTTCTTGAAAAAATATTTAAAAAGAATTATGTTAGGTGTGCAAAAATCATGTGTAGAAAAGTTTAAGAAGCAAAAATCAAAAATATGATACTAAAATTAAAATTTTTGACTTGAAATTAAAAAACTTTTTAAAATGCCGGGTGACCCAAAAAAAACTATCCCCTGTTACAGGCTGTCACTTGAAATCCGCGAGACTAAAAATTTTGAGCACATTTCTAGATTTGTTGTGACCTCACAAATTACAGCCCTACAAACAGAGATTTTTGTAGTTTTTTTGTCACACGGTAGTTTTCTATACTTACCTTCTTTGTATAAATTTTCCTCCAACAGTCTTTCTTCCGACTTTGACCTCTCTTTGACAAAAGGTCCCCCAGACTTCAATTCTGAAAGCTATGAAAATATAGATCATCGCTGATAAAAGAATTCTTTATCAGAATTCTTTATAAGATATGCCAATAAAACTAAATGTAATTTTTCAATTCATAGAAACAATTTTGTTGCAATAAAACATACTTTGATTCATTTTCTACAAGACAAGCATTTTTAGAATACTAAAAATTATATATCACTGATCATCAATTTCGCTGACATTATGACATATTACAAGTTAACATGTGGTGTTGTGTTGGGGTGGGGTCACCTGCAGACTCTAGAGAATGTAATAGAGATTCTGCACTGGACACCGGATCGGCAATAAGTGTGAAGTCATCGAAATCAAGATTGGTGATGTGTTGAGCTGGATATCTTCTGCTCCTTTGAGTTTGGAGACCCAGATGGTCGTGATTGTCCAAAGATATGCGGAGTGCATAGTCGAGTACTACTATGAAAAGAAAAGAAAAAAAAAGAAAAAGATATGTATTTCAAAATTTCAAAAATCTTACATTACTTACCAAAGAATCCGCAGTTTTTGTTCTTTTCTTCTTCTTTGTTGTTTTCTTGGCTTCTTCAGACCTAGAATTTTTGAGATCTAATCATTAATCTATCGAGAATAATGTTATAACATAAACATTTATTTCCAAAAAGTCAAAAAGTGTGTTTTTTATTTTTTTAATGTTTTCTATTCTTTGGTTTCTCATCACCCATCCATTTTCATTGAGTCCTACCACCCACCCATGCTCGTAGAAAAAACACAAGCCACGATTCCTAATACCCGTGCCTATCAAGGCATAAATCCAAGCTGCATTGTTACTCAAATAAACAATTATTAAATCGATAAAAATAACACAAAATTATTTTTAACAATGATGTTTCAAACTTACAATCCTTCATCTACAGCAGACTGGAGCAGTGACTCAAATCTAGCTCTTGTCCTCTGTCTTGCCCTTGACAACTTTGGGTCTTCTTGCTTAGTTTTACTTGGAGTGTCATCACCCTTCTGAAGCACTAATCAAGAATATAAATAAAATGAAAAACGTTTACCCAAAGAAAATTATAAATAACTGATAACTTTGGCCATTTGAGAGTAAGTTAAAAAATTATCATCAAAAAGTCTATTAAATTTGATTTGATTTTTTTCAGCTATTTGCTTATTGGCTTCAACAAATCATTAATAGGCGTTTATTGACTCTTCGTCCTCCTCTTCCTCGTGTAGTATGTGAAATTTGTGCCTGATCTCTACAGCATAGCGTTCTTGTAGCTGGGAGTCTCTCGTCAGCTGATTCCAAATACATATTTGGTCTTCCTCGCTGTGTCCTTCTTTGGTGCCCTCAGACTCAATCTTACCGTAGCAGCTACAACTCCGTGGAACGTTCCAAGTGTACTGAAGGAGCTGTATGCCTCACGATTGATGACGCGTTTTCTCCATTTCCTGCATGTCAGGTTGTAGTCAATCTGGTTCGTCGTATTGTGTGGTGACATCCAGGTCCACAGCTTAGCTCTCTTTTTCTGACACAGTGCGATGGTTGCCAACATCTGGTAGTCCTCCATGATCTCCAACATGCATTTTCCATTGTCAGTTGTCACCTTGTTATGAGTAAACAGTAATCTCGGTCTAAGGCGAGCATTACAATAATGGTCAGGGAATTGTGCTGTGGGATACCTTCAATCACCAATCGAAGCTGGTTGCAATACTATGCTTGATCGGTGACATTAGCATACTCGCATGATACGTACGCAACAATGAATCAAATATTTCTAAACTCTCATAATAATCAAGAAGAATAGTGATAATTCTAAAAAATTTAATTTGAACTAAGTTACATCAAATCAACAATACAATAAAAATCAAATTAACACTCACAGATTTCTTGTGAATCTCTGCGCTCTTTCTACGAAAAAAATAACAATTTCAGAAAAAACACTTTAATTTGGGTATTATATCGGGTCCGTAAAAAAACGTAACATCTTGGACGAGCTGCTAAAAATAGCGTACAACACCGATAGCAATGATTAAAGTTGATCTTCACGTCAAAATGATTAAACTAGTTAAAAATGATTTTTGATAATTTTTTCGACGCTTGTTCTTCCGTCATAAACGATTTTCGAAAAAGTTTCGATCTCACAGAATCTCGAAAAAATTGAAAACCATTGAGCAAATTTCCAAAGCTTGAGAGCACATTCTATTCAGTTTTCAAGCGTGTTTAGTTTTTCTGAAAACGGTTTTAATTCAAGAAAAATGGCCAAAAATTGTCTTTAAATAGTTTAGTCCTTTTGAAGTGAATACAACTTTAATCCTTGTAATCGGTGTAGTACACGATTTTGGTAGCTCGTCAAAGATGCTCCCTTTTTGGTTTTTGGCGAACCTAGTAATATGAACGCCCGTTAATTCAAATTGCATTAATTCAAACATTTGTATATTTAAACATATTCTCGAATCCCTTTAAAAGTCATACCATACAAAAACCATTTGATAATTCCAACATTTGCAAATTCGAACAAATATTTTATGCCCGTCAGTGTTCCAGTTAACGGACACTGATAGTATAAGTTTTCATCCTGAAAGCTTTTAATCACTTGAAATCTGTTACAAATAACAGTAAGGAGAAACGTTTTACATTGCTTTCAAAAAATCTTAAAAAGAATAGCATACATAGATTTTAATGTCTAAGATCATGCACATAAATAAACAGGCATGTGGCAAATAATGAATTTTGGAAGTCCAATGTGCATAATAAGATTAAGATGTCCGTCTTTCGAATTATTTTCGAATTATGCCCTGTCTGCGAGTAAAAATCAGAAACAATTTAATCGTGACAATTGTTTCTCTGTAACTCATGCACGCTGTATAAACATGATACATATGACAACACAAAGGATGTATTCATATCAGTGGACGTGCATGGGTTGTTTATCATCCGTTCTTCCTTTTGCGCAACAACCTTTCATTGATTACGAGGACAACATCGACCATTTCGAGACTGAAGTCCAAACACCAGACGACCAACATCTAAACATAATGAACGAAAAAGATTCACTGCTAAAATTCTTGCATTTGAACACACAATCCCTTTTGTCCAGCTTTGAGGAATTCAAATTGATGCTTCATAATTACAAATTTGATGTCATCGCACTTTCTGAGACCTGGCTCAAAAATAACCCACTTCTCATTGAGCATGTGGCCATCGAAAATTATGAAATAGAGTATAACAACAGAGACAAGATACGGAGAGGTGGAGTATGGTGCTATGTAAACTCTAGAATAAAGCACAAACTAAGGAAAGACATCGAAAGCAAAGGACAGGATTTAGAACATTTATGGATAGAGCTACCAGGGAAGAATAAGATCTCAAAACTGTTGATGGGAGTCCATCTATCGATCAGACAAAATCCTAAGATTTAGCAATTGGTTAGATCAGTTCGACGAAGTGATCTCGTATGTGAAAGCGAGCTGTGATGGCGCTTTAATTATAACTGGAGACACTAACATCGATCTTCTTTCACCAGAAAAAGCAAAAAGTATCTAAACCTTCTTGAATAATACACAAGAACAACATCAACATCAAGCACTCTTATCGACTGGTCAAACATACTGACGTGCTACCTTGTCCCACGATAAGTGATCATGATAGACCATACGCCCTCTTAAATGTTCGATTAAAAAAATACGAACCGCGATTAAAATACATCAGAGATGAATGCAAATTCAACGAGGGGATGTTCATACAGGATTTAGAGCAAGTCCCATTTAGTCTCGTCTATGGAGTAGATGATCCAAATGAAAAGTTTGGTATACTTAATTCCATGATGCTGGAGATAATTAATGAACATGCTCCAATAAGGAAAATTAATAATAACATGCTCCAATAATGATATTGAAAATCGCAATCTCCAGCAGGCCTGCTTTCAGGACCGAGTTAAATATCGAAACTCTCGAGACGATCTTGTCTTAAAAAATCTCAGAGAAAATAAAAGTTTACTAAAAAAGAAGATTCGTGCTGCGAAAACGGCGTTTTATCGAACTGCTCTGTCCCTAAAAAAACCCAAGGAATTATGGAAAATAATCAACTCTGTTATTCACCCTCCAAGCAAGCGAACAACGCTAAATCCAGATGAATTGAACAGCCGTTTTGCATCAACAGCAGATAGAACATTGAATAGGTCTGCAACTCCTGTTGAAGATATTTTTACAACTATATCTAATCTACCTCCAGACAAAAAAAACCATTTTAGTCTTAGACAAGTGTCACATCAAGCAGTCCTAAAATAACTTACGTCATTACGGAGAGATACATCAACAGGACCTGATAATATTCCTGCACGCTATATCAAGTTGCAGTGGATATCATATGCCCTCCTTTAACCCATATTATCAACTCGTTCATAAATGAAAGCACATTTCCAATACTATGGAAAAATGCCCGAATTGTACCCATTGACAAGATCGCCAGCCCTGTCGAAAAAGGTGACTTTCATCCTATCTCTATCCTACCTGTACTGTCTAAAATCTTTGAAAGACTAGTAGCAAACCAATTAGTAAATTTTATCGAAACAACAAAGCTATTCAGGGAAACGATAACCGGTTTTCGAAAAGGTCACAGTACGGGAAATCAACTCGTTCATAAATTACCATTATTGTTATTATTATTATTATATTACACTACGAGCATACTAATCCACCACAGCAGCATAATAACATACCTCTACCAGCATAATAACCCACCTCTCTATGGCGTATCCACCACGAAGACTAATCTGCCCCTACACTACGAGCATACTAATCCACCACAGCAGCATAAAAACATTCCTCTATCAGAATAATAACCCACCCTGCTATGGCAAATACACCACAGGTGAAGAACAATCCACCCCTACACTACGAGCATAATAATTCACCACTGTATGGCGTATCCACCACAATGCGTACATTGTGGTTAATTTGCAGGCCAAGGGTTTAATTTGAGACCTGAATGTCGCTATTTGCACACGATGCGTGTCTAAATATTTACCTCCCTTTGACTGCTGCATTTACATTAAAGACATTGCTGCCTTTATATCTAAACATGTTAGCTTCTGTTGTTGTTGGAAAAGGTTTCAAACTTTTTATTAACTCCACTGATCAACATTACTTTAATATCCACCTGTATGCATTAAATTCTAACTTGAGTATTTACGACCTGAAAATAAATTAAAGAATGTGACTTGACAGATTTTGTGCAAATCAGGTGTGATGTAGAAATGTCGAAATCAATATCAATATGAAAAAAACAACCTTGTTTTTAAGAATTAGTTTTGTTTCAATTGCCATTATGGAATTTTGCTACTATTTCAAAATCATCTGAGAATTTTGGTATCTAATATTAATCATAACTCATTTAACTTAGCAAAATGAAAAGATATATATACCGGGTGTCCCAAAAAGAAGGTAAACCGTTTAATATTATCTTATAATAAAAATGCTATTTTAAATTTAATTTTTTATGAACAGTATTTTATGATTTTGTATTTAATTTTATATGAACAGTAATGCTTCATAGTTAACTTCAGCCTAATTTGCAGAACCAGCTGGCGAAATCGTGGAAAGAGCTCTTGCTAGAAAGCGACGTGATGATGGTAAGATAATTTCCATTTACATATTTTTTAAATTGTTCTGATAGTTCTTGAAAAGGTGCTTTTGACAACACACTAAAGGCCTGACTTCTAACTAAGAAATAGTTATTTTTGAAAACAGCTTGTTTAGTTTATTAATATTATGTTAACTTTTGTGGAGATGGACTGAGGTTTGCTGCCAATCATGTAACATAAAACCAGTCTGGTACTCTGACGTCATTTTCGACTAAGAGGCCTGGGATCCACGGAAGCAGTCCAAAATGCTTCCCTGGCGTCCAGTACTATTACGTGATACGCGGTTTGTGCTGACGTCAGCAAACCAGGCTGATATAAAACCATACTAGTCATCGTTTTCATGATAAGGCCGCCATAATTGAAATTTATCAAATTTTTGAAAAATTGAATTTTTGATGGCAGAGCTGGACCGCGTAAACAATAGTGATTGGTGGGTGCTTGCTGGGGCTGGATTTCTTTGTTGAAGACATTTGAAATTGTTTTAGAAAAGTTGTCTGTTTTTTCAAGGTCAGCAGTATGAATCTGTAATGAAAAAATCTGTTGAGATAGTGATCTATGGGTGTTTGCTGGGTTAAATTTCTTTGGAATTGTTTTAGACAAGTTGTCTGTTTGGTCTAATTGGCATTTTTTCAAGATCAGCAGTATGAATTTGTAGTGAAAAAATCTGTTGAGAAAGTGATCGATGGGTGTTTGCTGGGCTGGATTTCTTTGGAATTGTTTTAGACAAGTTGTCTGTTTGGTCTAATTGGCATTTTTTCAAGATCAGCAGTATGAATCTGTAGTGAAAAAAATCTGTTGAGATAGTGATCGATGGGCGTTTGCTGGGCTGGATTTCTTTGGAATTGTTTTAGACAAGTTGTCTGTTTGGTTTAATTGGCATTTTTTCAAGATCAGCAGTATGAATCTGTAGTGAAAAAATCGGTTGAGATAGTGATCGATGGGTGTTTACTGGGCTGGATTTTTTCGTTTAAGGCATTTAAAATTGTTTTTGACAAGTTGTTTGTTTGGTCTAGTTGGCTTCTTTTCAAGATCAGCAGTATGAATCTACAGAGAAAAAATCTGTTGAGGTAGTGATGGTTGGGTGTTTGCTGGGGCTGGGTTTCTTTGTTTTAAAACATTTGAAAATTTATGAGACAGGTGGAATTCATGAGACAGGTTGTCTAGTCGGCATGTCTTTTCAAGAGGTACTAATCTACAGTTCAAAATCAGTTAAGATAGTCACTTTTAATGATAACTGGCAGTCGATATTTCGTAAAACTTCGTAAAAAAAAAGATTGAAAATGCTCAAGTTTCCTGCACGTAACCGAACTATTTGGAGTTTATTTAAAAACACTATGAATTTTGGCAAGTTTGGGGGGGACTTTGTTTGTTAGTTTTGAAATTTAATTAGTTTCGAAAACCCGTCAAGTTATTAGTTTCATAGGATTTACACTCTAGCTTGAAAAAAGGTTATATCTTTCACATATTGTAATGGTCAGTTTGTTTTTAGGATATCTGTTATGCATTCAAATTCACAAAGCGGATCGACTGAAACCAGACATTAATGTTCATCATCCATGCGTTAGAGTTCATGCTGTTGATGTTAAAACTGGACAATACGTGAAGAAAAGTGACAGGTAAAGTTGTTTAAATGTCATTTCACTCCTGGAAGGACTATGCGGTCTATTGTTCAACAGCATAAAATGTCATATTTCCGGGGGGTAAATGCTGAGGATTTTTTTTATTATTATATAGAATCTGCGCACACAGCAGATTTTTGTCGCCATCACATATTTTTGTCGTCTGATTTGCAGAACAGTCCTCCATCTTGTTTTGGCGGAAAATAGTGAGGCACATGATTCAAAAACCAATTCTGATTGGTTCAAGTGTGTAGAACTCGTCTTTGGTACCCGCACAGAGCACGATTTTTGTTTTTCGCCTTCAAGCGACAAAGACAAGTATCAAACATGCTTGATCTCAAGGATCATCGCCAGCGACAAAAATCTTTGAAGTTTTAACCCCACACACAAGCGATTTTCAGAAATTTTAACCCCACACACAAGCGATTTTTGCTTGTGACAAAATTCTGCTGTGTGCGCTAGGCTTTATTGTTTTGTCGCTCTTCCCCAACCTTCTCAGTGTGGTCTTGGCGTCCGCAAGTAATTCGGTAAGTACTTTAGGAAGTAAATCAAAGAGCCAGAGGGTAGGACTTGTATAGTTAGTGTAGTTTTTGTATTCAAGAAATATATTTAATGTGGTTAACGTTTTTAAGCAGTTTCCTAGTTCAGAATTTGTGAACGAAATTTAATTCTGTTTTGCAATAGACAAAGAAATGTTACTTCAATCTTTGAAGACCAAAACGAGGCGGTAGATTTTATCATGCCAATGATGTCGCAGCCATATGACTTTAGAAAAGAGAGGTAAGGAGCGTAGGTTTTAAATCTTGATTGGCTGTTTTCTCCTGGCTGAATTAAATAAATTTCACACCTTGCGGTATTGTTCTAGTGAGATTGACACATTGCGGCAAAGTCGCTTTGACATCTCGTAATAAAATGGAAATGCATGCGTTGCTCTTCAAGTATTTTTAAAAATTGCTGTTGGATATTGATTTACACGCAATAGTTGCAATTATAGGCAATACTTTTAAAGCTTTGTTGACCAACGCTATTGAAATTACAAGCAATACTTTAAAGCTTGATTGACCAACGCTATTGAAGTTACAAGCAATACTTTAAAGCTTGATTGACCAACGCTATAAAGGGAGCTTTTTATCTACGTTCATTAAATTTTTTTATAATTTCAAATTTGCAAAAAGTGTTTGAAGTTATAGTCGGTTTTCCTCTTCACCTCGGTAAGGTTCATACGGTCAATTGCCAAATAGCATAAAGCATGTTATTTCCAGGAGGTATATACATAAATATAAATTGATATAAATTTCAGAATATTTGAACGTAAGT
Organism: Phacellophora camtschatica; assembly: GCA_036873815.1. Lineage (NCBI taxonomy): Eukaryota > Metazoa > Cnidaria > Scyphozoa > Semaeostomeae > Ulmaridae > Phacellophora > Phacellophora camtschatica. The sequence continues at coordinate 9,195 of JAYJMH010013322.1, read as the reverse complement.
TTATCTTTTGAGTTAAGTTGGTTTGTAAGTGCTCCCCCCTGTAAAATAAAATTTAGATAGGATTTTCCTGTTAACTTGAAATAAATCCGGGTGTGAAAGAGTTATAGTTGCGATATTGCGATGGGTGCTTGATAGAAAGATGAGGCTTATTTAATCAATTGGATTAAAACGGCGATTTAATAGAGAGAGGTGCTTAAGAAAGAAGGATGGAATTAAATAGAGCTTTTACAGCTATTCAAAATTTGTTACATTATAATTGTGAAGAATGTGTTTTTGTAATTTTATTGCAGCATTTTTTGTAAACTTTTATTTGTTCTTCCACAGGTCGATGTTGCCATGCTGGGAAGAAGTTTTAATTTACAATGAAATCTATTCATATTTTCTTCAAAGGGAGGATGGTGATCCAGAAGTGATAATTTTATTCGAGGCAAGTTCAATCAAATATATATATATATATATATTATATATTTTATGACCCCGAAAAGCTATCCCCGTTTGCAAAACTGTAGCTTGAAGTCCGTGAGACTAAAAGGCTCAAATTGTACATAAACGACGTAGAGTTTTAAATATCTTCCAGTCATCTGCAGCCACATTTATTTGTCCATAACTGGAAATTAAAATTGCCTTAATTTGTGAACTTTCAAGTTAACTTGAAAAAATATAGTTATTTTCAGTTCATGTTTCCCTGCTCGGTTCTGGAGTTTGAAATTTGAAAAGATTCACTAATCAAACTCCCCATGTCGATATAGAAGCATGCAGGTTGTTTTATAGTCAAAATGTGGACTGGAAATGAATTATGGTTTTTTAATTGACTTGAGAGCTCACGGATGAATGTGATTTATTTTCCAGTTTTAGGCATGTACGACATGATCAGATTTCAAGCCATTAATCTGCAAACTGAGATAATAGTTTTTGGGTCACCTGGTATATGATATTATACATCAGAAACCATGGCGTGTTGAACTTGGCCGTCACTTGACTGAACCCGTTTACTTTTTGCGTATGTTTGAAATTGAATTGAATCATCGCCTAAAATGAAAAATTTTAATTGAATGCAGCATCAGTTTATATGTTCAACAACTTTGTCGTTAGTTTTTTATAGTACATCAACACAAAATGAGTGAAATCTCTTTTTTGACATTAATTTTCTTTGGTTCTATGTTAGACCGATCATTATTGGGCTTTCTCATCGAAGGGTAGAATTTGTTGTGTTGTAAGGTTTGGAGCGATGATAACATATCGTATATGGTTTACATATTCATATAAAACATTCTCTCATATTACCTTTACTCACGATGGTACAGCTAAAAAAGTAAACTCAATTTCTGTGTGCTATAGGTATTACTTCTTAAAACGGAATCGCTGTCTTGTGTGTTGCATACCGCATGAAAACGAATGACCAGCCATGTGACTAGTCGGGTAAAAGGACTGGACACGACTCTATCCCACGTGGGAACGTAAACTTTACAACATAATTCTAGCAACTGTTCAGCTTGCCAGAACAGAATGCGCAACTGATCTTGTTGTGTTTTAGGAGACGAAGTCGAAGCTATAAGCACATGAACGGTGCTTGGTGTATTTGGTTAGGATTGTTCAGACATACACATGAAAAAGACCAAATGATTATCTTGCCAAAGGAAGCAATCAATTTTGGTTGAACATTTTTTATATTCATTCTTAACATTACAACACTGACACAAATTACTATAAGCGATACCACAAGGAGTATGTCAACACTGTGGCCTGTAGACTGAACTATGCGATAGCACCCAGGCAATTTATGCTCAACGATAAGAAATTTATTTGATGACAGAAGATGAAGTAAAAATGAGCAGTACTGTAGAGGATGCAAACGCGTAAACCAACCTTTACAAGAAGCGTTAATAAGATGTTGAACGTTAGATGTTCATAGTTTAATAATTCATATTTTAGATCATGGATTTTCTCAGTATGTCATCGGTTGTAAAAGGGAGAAGACAAGGTGCCGAGCAGGGATGGTATAAAATTGCTTGGGCTTTCTTAAAGGTGGGTTTTTTGCCATAAATTGCCTTTATATATTTTTGGTATATATTTCTTTTGTTAGGATCACTGTTAATTAAGTTGTGATTACATTGGATTTACTTGTGATTGCAGTTGATTGACATGTGGTTACTGCTGATTATCTTATAATCCCAATTGATTGAACTTTTAGCATAGTTGAACGGCTTATGATCACAGTAAATTGATTTATGATGACTGTGAAGCTTGCGAAGACAAAGAGTTTTCATTTTTGAAGTATTTTGATAACTACTAGGTGACTCAGAAAAGTATAACGGTTAAAAATAAATATCAAAACTAAATCGCTAAATCACTATAAAAAGGCAAAGTTAATTTGCGGCACGATTGTTGCTTGAAAAATTTATTTTTGGATGACGAGAATTTGATTCTGGCCAAAGGGATGCTTTTATGTAATTTATTGGGACATACCTCCTGGTGCTCAGGGCTGTAGCTCTAAATCCGCGAGACTACAAATCTCAAATTGTGCACGAAACGATGTCCGAAGAGTGCGTAGAGTTTGGAGTAGCATCCAATCATCTGTGACCACGTTTACCCACTCAAACCATCAAATTAAAATTACCCTAATCTGTGAGCTTCTAAGTTAATTTGAAGAAACAGCATTTATTTCCAGTGTCCATGTTTGAGTTTAAACTTTTAAAAGATTCACTGATCAATTTCCTATATATACAGTTATCAGCATTGTATTATCATTTCACGACAGGTTGTCAGTACAAATGGCAGCCCTAACACAGACAGAAAAGTTCGACTTCAGTTGTATCAACAACCAACGCGATTAAGGTCAAGAAATCCAATTCCTGGAGCTGTAGAAGTGAGTTTTCTTATTTGTACCGGTCATTAGCTTACCAGCTTCTGTAAATGAGAACTACTTGTTGTTAAAGAATTTTGTATCTTATTGTCATAATGGTGGAACCAGACTCGAAAAGGTGGGTGTCTGCCTGAGCCAGAATTTTTTGGAAATACCCTCTTTTTGGGTGAAAACGCCCTCCTCTACACCTCTGTTTAATTCGATTTCTGGGGACCATGGAATCAAGGTCTTTTCGATCTTTTAGTGCTATCCATGTCACTCTAGTTTAGGGGTCTGTGTTTTTAAATTTGTTTTTATGTATTCATTTCTTATTCATTTTTTACTTTACGAAATGTGTAAAAGCCTATCCTTTTATTTGAATTTTAAATTGTAAACTTTTAATTATGTGGCAAATAAAACTTACGCAGTAAAAACGCCCTTATATACACCCGTTTCTAACTATTTTTTCAGTATAAAAATTTTGTTGACACAAAGATTATTTATTTAAATATAACAAGCCTAAAGCGAAAGCATGAGTTAGATCACTGGTTTTAGGAGAAATTGGATGTGAAATTATGTTTATTAAACAAAATGTGAATCACATCGTCTTTCTTGCTTGAACGAATGTTTGCTGTGGCGGCTATGCTTGTTTTGAATTTCGAGGCGCCAAGGAGAGAATATATAGATATATGTAATTATCATGTATTTTTTTAATGAGACTGTAATATTTTTCTTATAGATTTTTAACTGGTGGCAGTCATCAGAGCGAATAGCATATCCATCAACACTATACGTTACTATCAAAGGTATTAGACCTCCTGAAACTATCGATGCAGCTACACGATCCATGTATCCTATCCAGGAGGTAAATTTAGAAATATTTTATGTTATGCTAACATCTAAACAACAGAGGCAGATTTTTTAACAACAGTGAAATCCAATACAGTAGAGTCCCGCGTACAAACAACAATCATAAGAAAATGGGAACCAACTTTCCTTGCTGAACGATAGATTTAACAATAGCTAATTGTTTTGCAGACAATGATCAATAATCTGGTTCCAATTTTCAGTATACGGGGCTCTACTATAGAACGGTTAAAGTCATTAAAAAAATTTTCTTAATTCATAAAAAAATTATATTAAATCTTTTTAAAATGCTGAAAATTATTTTTAAAATAGAGAAAACTCAGTTTCCTATGCAGATTATTGAAATCATTCCCCAAAAGTCGTAAAAATATTTTATTTTTTAATTGTCAGCGTTCTCAAAAATTTATAGAAAATTTTCAAAATTTCTAAGAATTCTTAGGAATTTGCAAGAAGTATATTCTTGAAAATTGTCTGAATTTTTTTTAAATAAATGCATTTCATTATAAAACATATAATCGATATCAAGAAATGTGCTGTCAAATTTTTTTATCGGGACCTTGAATAAACCCTTTGAAGTTTGAAACTAATTTTTTTAACGATTTTGAAACAAATTAGTATACGATTTTGAATGAAATTGGTACAGTGAAACCTCCATTAATGGACACCTCCCAACAACGGAAACTTCCAGCAAACAACGAACACATATATGACACCTCCAGACAACAGACACCTCTCCAAAACAAATAGCAACATTTATCCCACAAGTGTCCGTAATATGGAGGTTCCATTGTATATGATTTTATAACGAATTGGCATACTAATTTTGAAACAATTTCTGTACGAATTGGATACGAATTTTAAATAAATCAATTCATATATGAATTTTCTTCAGATCGTATCCTTGCCGATTTGGGATACGCAATTTTTTTACGAATTGAAGCGATGATTTGAGTATGACCCCTTAACATAAAATATTTTTGATCTTTTCAAGGAAAGAGGGAAAGTAACATTTGAAGAAATGAATAGTACACTTGATGGAATGAATTTTCGCAAGAGGTATACTCAAAAATACAGTCTTACTTCAAACATTGCACTTAATGTTGAGTCACGTTTAATTGATATTAATCCCATCACAAACATGACCAAAATATATCTTTAATTTAAACGTTAAACTTAGATTTAATTGTTGTCAAGAGACGATTCAGCAATAGATGGCCGAAAGGGGTATTATGACCAAGGTGCAATGTGCTCGATTATCGAATACCAATATAATTAATTGCTTTTCGATATTACATACATACAGTATTCTTCACCTTCCAAACCTTCTGGTTGTAAAGGGCTGAGCTTAACCATAACAATTGTCACCAACTAAAATACATAAAATGTACTTCAAACATTGAAAAAGGAAAATAAAAACTATAAACACTTTGCACTGATAAAATAAATGTATTTGAAATACGATAAATATTAATTATGATTATATATTAATAATAAAATTCATTGCATATTTGACATAATACCCCTTCGGCCACCTTTGGCGGAATCGTCTATTTCAAAATCGTCTAATAGAGCATCATAAACTTGACAATGCGCTTAGATCTTTTATTTGGGATTTGCATCATTTTAATAGCGTAACTAATTTAAAGGAAGTAGTTAAATCTAGCTTAAAAGACCAGTTTTTTCATTAATGGAATTGCGAAATGCAGGCATCAAATGAAGGAAACATGTACTCTCGCAGTAAAAAAGGCTTCGAATTGAAAATTATTTTTATGTGCGCCTTCAAATCAACAGCAGTTCATATGCTGGTTCAGGAGAACAAATCAAAAACTTGCAATTTACAAGTTTACCCCGTTTGATGACCTACAGAAAAACCACATGCTTGATTTGCATGATTTAAACGATGAATTATCCGTCAAAGACTAACTAAAATGAAAATGATTTTTATCTTAGTTAGTGAAATCGATCAGCAAGATCTCTAAAATCGATGATATCCTGAATATTCTAACTTGCTAAATCGTCAAAACGAATTGAATTGAAGGGATCAATTTTCGATTTGCTTCCCACATCTAAACAACGAGTTTTAGTTGGCCATTTTGTTACTTTTTTGCAGCCATGTCGGCCAAATCTATCCATGAAGCACCTCTACCCCCGCTCGAATCCCCCAAGCCCATCTCTGCCCCTGCATGCAAGTCCTGTATTTATTTTTGCTGTTATTGTTATAAAGAAGGGTTGCTCATGGAAGTTTTATTATCTGTATTGCAGTTTACTTTGCTTTTTATTTTTTTAAATAATTTCTGCAAAGGAAGGGGTATTTTCTTCATTGTATCTTATGACGTCTTCAAGGGGAGGAGAAATAAATTTTACTAAGATTTGTTAAACCGTATGTACCTGTAAATTTGGGAATCAAGGGAATGTATCATTTATATATATTTTTTAAAAACATTAAACATTTTATGAGAATTTGATTATATTAAATTCAGTATTGATCTTTTATCGTAATAGGAACTCTTCGATCACAGATAAAAAGCATATCTGGAACCGACTGCCTGGCCAAGCAAACAGAATACCCAACAAACTTACATTGATTTTACCTACTGGAAGAAAAGGATGCTCTGTGGCAAGGTTTTCTCCCAACGGAAGGTATGAATCATGAATGTAGTTTCCTTTGATCAAAGCTCTCAGCCTTCCTACTCATGGAAGCCAGGAGAGCTTTTGTAAAACAAATATTCATGTTTGGCACAAAAAACAACAACAACGGGGAACTTTGTAAAACGAAAGAATCCGGTATGAAACATGACAATGCTATTTTAGATCAAAATAAACAAAGACAACACAAGTGTATTAAATAAATAAAAACAGAAACGACGCAAAAGAACGATAAATTCAACGATATTTTTTTTATATTTACTAAAATGTATTTTTATATGTATTGTTTTATTTATTGTGATTCGATTGGCTGTGTAGAAAGTAGAGTGAAATCTATGTGTAGAAATAGAGTGAAATCTAATATTTTCAGTGACAAATTCCACTTTTATGTTCATAACTGAATCTTTTGTTCAACCATGAGCAAGAGCGGTAGGAAACAGTGAAAAAATTATGGCCATAGATAGATGTTATATTAGCCGCGATATTAAACTGCGGCTTCATGTAATTTTCTAGCCATTCGACGTTTGACCTAGCAGACGCTACTCAGGCTCAACATAATTCTTTCTTGTCCATAACAATGCGATTTACGGTTGAAAATAATTGACTTTACATCTCACTCAAAATTTGAGTAGAGAACAAATAAGAGTAGAGAACAAATTATTGCGGTTTTGTTTGTTGTGATTGGCTGCCTTGGTTAAAAGTTGTGAAATCTATTCTTTGAAGTGAAAAGTCGCATTGTTATGTTCAGTGCAACAAGGGGAACAGGGGGAATTTCGGATATGACAATGCGATTTATCACTGTAAAGAATAGATTTTAACACCTCCAACGCAACCAAGTAAATCATAGTTAACGAAATCATAAAGATTTGCTGTCTTTGTTTATTTTGATTTGATGACTGCGTTTCGTTCGCTGAGTGATGTTGAGAATAAAAATTAAATAGATGACTCTGTACATGAGTGTTGGTATTAAAATACCCACAACTTTTCGAGCATTACTCCTCTTCAAGTGACACACGCTCGAAACCGTGTGTATATTTTAATACAAACATTCATAGCACAGAGTCGTTTTATTTAGTTTGTGAAATCTATTCTTTCAAATGGCAAATCGCATTGTCACATCTTTTCTTACAAAATTCACCTTGTTTTTCAGTGCTAAATGTTTTTTAGCAAAGGAAAAATCTGCTCTTGTTATTCTTGGGAGGATTACGTGGCTATGGATATGATAAAAAATTTTGAGATAAATGTATGGACTAAATAAATGAAAGGGTAAACTTTGATTACGTTGAGTTAATAAAGCTCCAGGAGGGAGTTAATATGTCTGTGATTTTTTATTTCTTGAGGATGCTTGCTTGTTCTTGCGCTGGTGTAGATGGATATCCAATTCTTGTTTATGAGGTAACTAACGTTTTTCTTTCATTTAGCATGCAACTTGGTTTTGCGATCAGAACTCTTGCGCAAATCCCTTGATGTTTTCTAGCAGGGAGAAGGGGTGGAATGAGTTAAATTCAGCTCAGTCACAGTTTTCTGATTGCGGTTTCAAACATGACAATGCGATTTGCGATTTAAAAGAATAGTTTTCACACTCTGAGTGCACTCAATCCAATAAAAATAAACAAGGACAACACAACTTTATGATTTCGTTTGCTATGATTTGCATGACTGCGTTGAAAGTGTGAAATCTATTCTTCACAGTAACAAATTGCATTTTTATATTTCAAGCCGCAAGATTTGATTTTACAAAATCCCCCTGTTAATGTGTGGCTACTTCCTAAAAGTACAACTACATCCCTTTTATTACGAGAATTGTTAAGCAGATTATAAATAAAATAATTTTAAGGTGAATAACTTTCTAAGGTTCAGTGAAATATATTTGATTTTGAATATTAGCATATTACCTCTTTACCCCGCATACACATTTCAAAAATTTCGAAAATTTCAAAAACCCAAACTTTGAGGCGCATGATAAAAAATGTTGAAAATGGAACGTGGGCTTAAAATCTTGTGTCTTTATACGGTGAAATATTCAATGCACAAGTTGTTGCAATTACAATGAATGAATAAGAAAATTTTGTCATCTATTCCACGTCCTTTATTTGAAAATTGGCGTGGAACATTCAATTGAATTTGTGCCGGATATAGGTGCATGTGTCATTTTCCGGATATCCAGATGAAAGCGTATGCGTTTCTATTTGGGGTGAGTTTGTATGCCGGTTTGGGTGTTAGATTTTCAGATATCATTTGTTTCAGATTCCTTCTGGAACATTACGAGGTGAGTTGTCCGGACACTTTGGAATCGTATACGACATGTCGTGGACAGCAGATAGCAAAGAAATATTGACTGCTTCGTCGGATGGAACTGTGAGGTGAAGTATATTTCCAATCAAAGATATAAGATTTTATTAATTATCTAATTTCTTTTGGACCTATTTACATGAGTTGAGAATATTATCACCTTTCGTGCATCTTTGCTTGCTATTTGCTTGCAAAACGAATTTCTTTGATGCATACCAGATGCGCCAAAAAGAGAAACGATTAATCTTTGATCGGCCTTCATACATCGTGTACTACGCCGATTTCGATGATTGAAGTTGAAATTTCGAATAAGAATATTATTTTTCTAACATTTAATTATAATTTGTTGTTTGTATATATAGAAAAATAAACAATAGAAAGATTTTTTATCACGTGATGAGAATTTTGGCGGCGATGGAAGTGAACAATTTGGCGGCGATGGAATCTGATTACTTGTTCAATTTTGGCTTAAAATCTTTAATGAACAACATTTCATAGATTAGACAATCTGTTTTCCCTCGACATTTGCGCAATATTTTGAATTGTTT
>JAYJMH010013311.1:0-22247 GCA_036873815.1 Phacellophora camtschatica | reverse complement strand
CGGAGAACGGAGAACGGAGAACGGAGAACGGAGAACGGAGAACGGAGAACGGAGAACGGAGAACGGAGAACGGAGAATTCTAATTCTATATGGAAAAGAATCATCGCTTTCGACTATGTGATTCGAAATATTTATGCACTTGTTTTAATGACAAAAATAAACACAGTACAGGTTTCCATTAATCACTGCAATATTTAATTTATCATTGCAAAAATTGTTATCGACAGTTGATTTCATCCGTGGTTTAGTTTTGTAATAGTTGATAAATTTACATTTCTTCAGATCTTTCACACCATAAGTTGTAGCATGGAAATAAATAGAAAAATTGATAACCTAAGTGGTAAAAAGATACAAACCTTTTTAGTGCGTGTATTCCCCTGAGAATAAGATAGGAAGAGTGAAAGTTATACATTTCGTTAAGAAAATAACGTAAACTTTTCCACATTGTTTCTGCTGAAAAAGCAAGACAACAAACAACATTAATAAAATAAATCACCAACAAAGAGATTTCTTTACTCTTTCCTCTTTAACATTTCAATTTATCTTTTTTCCATCTTCTTGGCAAAACATTTATTGCCTTGGCAAGAGGATGGGGAAGAATGCAAATTTAATGAACGTGGAGAAAGCATGAAATGATGACACAATGCATTAACGTAAACCATATTAAGTTGCATAACGAATCAATTAAAAACCGCTCATTTCGTAACTTACTATTTTCAAAGTGTAAATATTTTGTTTTTGAATTTGGACTCGTGTTTCCTGTGCCCCGTGTTTTCTACAGTTTCCTATACCTCGTACCTTGTAATTCCTTAGTTGTTAAATCTAATGTTGCACGAAAAATTTTGTTTTTACAATTTTGTTGATAGTTATTGGCATTAATTTTAATACACATGAACACTTACTTAGCAGTGAAGTTATTTTCCCCTCATTTGTCACCCTCGTTCTCTCAATAAACGCCTGCCTACCATTTTGACACGAAAATGGCACTATCGCAAAAAATTCCAATGAAATAAAAAGCAATAAATCGCAACGTAATTTTGATGATTCTCAAGGAAGCGTTACTGTTACGGGGTGTGGCGGTTGATATGCTGGTGGAGGCGTTTATTGCCGGTTCTTGTCTAGTTTAAAAACTGCGAAGGCGCAAAATGCTTTTTGGTCAGCGGTCAGCTGTCAAAACATACTTGCTCTCTAACCTGACACATGCTTTTCAGACTTTGAGAGAGAAGAGGTACAGAAGAGGAGAGGAGTGTTCAGTGGAAATAAATTACTCTGCATTATTGGCCTAACAACGAAACGAAGTTTCTGTTTATTTAATCGAGAATAAGATGTAAATTTCATTATCAGTAAAACGTACAATTATTCGGAAAATGACAGCCGAAATGGCACCAGGTCCTTCTGATATTCCTACGAACAAAACGGGCAGCGAAAGCAATAAAATGAACGAGGATGATGTAGATGGAGAGATGCAAACTGCTGCTATAACAAGCATTGAAATAAATGAAGCTGATACTAGCGACGAAGATAACGATGAACAAGATGATAATGATGTGTATAATGATGTGTACAGTGGCTACACTGCGCTGCAACAAGATTTATTTGAAGATGAAGATGACGAAGATGAGAACCTTGAAGTTGAAGGTTTTGAACATTCAGACATACAGTGCGGAGGCGCTTCTGACACGAACCCAACGCAGCAGAGCCAAGTTTGCTTTCAAAATGATTTGACTCCAGTTGATGTAATTGGGCTATTACATTATTTATTTATCCATACAGGGGAATGGAAGTAAGATTTGGTTCTATGGAACTCCCTTTGGAAAAATATTCCAGAATAAGCCAACCCCCTGGGCCCTGGAATTCTTTTTTAAAGGATTATGGACAAAAATGTTTTCTTGGTGAACTGTCTGGAAATTTTACGCTAACTGTTTAACCCCTTGGAAAAGACATATGGAAGTAAGACTCTCCTGGCAAAGGGTCTCAAAATCTTAACCTCGGAAATTACTTGGTGCCTTCTTCGGTTCTTGTTGTTACCCCCTGGAAATCACTTGACAAGATCAAACTATACACCCAAAAAAAAAACCTGTATTTCATTATAATGAAATAATTCTTGCAACCCCTTGGAATCCAGAAAAGTCAAACCCCTTGGAAATTTACGTCCATACCCCTGTACGATTTTTAAACAGAATATGCTCTGTTTTTTACATGTATAAATCTTTTAAACAGACTATGCTCTGTTTTTTACATGTATAAATCTTCCCACCTCCCAGTATTTTTAGATCCAGATTTAAAACTTTTTGAGCACTTCACCTGAGCTTTATTGTTGTGTGTTTCTATTGAAGAATATTGTTTTTCTAAATTGTCACTTCCAAAAACAAACACACTGACTGAATATCTTAACAAAAAGACACAGGTGTACAATTTTACGAACATACACAAATCATGATGCACACATTGTGAGTGAGCCTTGAGACAGTCTGCAAAATTCTGGGATTTTTATCATTTTTTTTCTTTTGAAAATATTCTCTCATGTTTTACAGCGTTAAATTATTTTCTTAGATGGCAATTCTTTTTAAGATAATGTTTCAATTACATTTCATGATTTATCTATTTTCATAAAAATAACCGCTGCTTTTTTTATTTATAAGTAAAGTAAAACCTTGGTAAGAACATGTGTGATGAGGCACATGCAGACTATTGCATAACTCAAACCTCAATGGTTGCTTCTTATTACAACTAAAAAAAAAATACATATTTTATTGTCTGTAATACTCATTTTGTCATTTTTGCAGGATAATTCTGTGCAACATAATGCAGTTGCCATTGCCTCTAATGACGAAGAACTCAAGGAGGAAGAAACTGCACAAAGGCTGACAATGACAGATGGTGAGAATTATTTTATTTCTACTGATTGTGAAGTTCATAATTACAACAAGCTGAGGGTCACTTAAAATGGTATGACTATGACATCTGACAAAGTTTTTAACATTTGATTGTGGACTTGATATTTTACCAATGGGTTATAAGAAAATTTATCTGTGGGAATATTTACTGGAAATTATGAAATGATATAAATAAATGACATTTTTTAGGAGAGATATCTATTGACAGGCGTGTTTAATTAATTTAATTATAAATATTAACGATAATAATGAGCGACATTTTGATGTCATCTTAACATCATTTTCAAGCTAAATGAAATAAAAGGGCTGCATTCCATGCTGTTCTTTAATATGGCAACCGATGGCCGACACTTTGTGTTCCTCAATCTTTTGGTGTAAGTGTCGGCATGTATAACCAACATAATCTGCATCGCACAGATCACACTTAAAATAGTACACAACGGATTGTTGGTTCACAATGGGCGGGTTTGGTTCCCGCCGATTTTCCTGCTGGTGAAAACAGGTAGAACTTCTTTCATCATGCAATTGCTTTTTCACAGCCTGAGCAGATGCTTGATCCTTGAAAGGGAGGATTATTCTTATGGGAATTTCCTTCTCCTTTTTCTCGTCTTGCTCTTGATCAGAATGTTTGGCTACCATTTTATCAACAAAAGTTCGAATTGTTTATTGTATTAGGGAACCAGGGTAATTTAAATGTAAAAACACATTTCGGAATTCAGAAAAAAACTAAAAAAAAGAGTAATTCGCTTGTTAAAGCCTGGTTCCCACCAGAGACGTAGGAACCGGGGGGCACTAGGGGCACGTGCCCCCCCACTTTTTTGCAAACATGGAAAAAGTGCCCTCAATATTGAAAAATGTGCCCTTTTTTCAAGTGAAAATTTGAAAAGTGCCCTTTTTTACTCCGATAAAATTGAAATGTGTCCTTCTATAATTTTTTTAAGCGCCCCTTTTAGTCCTGAAAAAATAGATCGAAGGACCTTTTTTCTGGAAGACTAAGAAAAAAATCGCATTGTTACAATTTTGAAAAAAACTGATACAGGAAAGTGCCTTTTCAATGTCGAAAAAATTAACAAATGTGCACTTTTTTAATGAATGCCCTTACTTAATCTCAAAAAGTTGAAAGAAGAGCCCTTAAAAAAACGCCGTTAAAAAACTGTTGTCTGCGGCCAATGCGTAGATTAAGTCTTTGGTCAATGCGTAGATAAAGTCTATGGCTATTTCAGATGGAGCACGGAGAAGGCTTGATCAATTTTGTGCAGTAGTTGTTGATGCTCAGAAATTCTATCTTCTAATTTCTTGAAATAGGTTGAAAAAATGTAGGGGAAGGAAAAATCATATTTCTTTTGGAATAATTTCTTTATTGATTTTAGCAAGTTTCACGTTATTTTTCCATCCGTCTTAGATATATGTACGCCATGATAAAACTTACTTTCTGTTTATTCGATTTTTAAATGCTGAGACTACAGATAGTTGTTAAAATACTGCTTGAGATCTTTGATTTTTAAAAACTTCATGACATATTAAAATGCCAAAAAGGCCGTTTCCAGCAAAATGCCAAAAGGCCGTTTAAAACAGAGTCTAAGGGCGTAGTTATACAAAATTTTCCTGGGGGCAGCCCCCAGACCCCCCTCGGCAATTTTCCGCCCCAATTTTTAGGGCTGGTGACACCGCTGATTGGAAATAGCAGGAAGTATTACATCATGATTATATCGAGAAAAGAACTTAACGAGGGGGGATAGAAACTCGAATGTTTGGGATAACGGGCAGTAGAGATAGCAGATGTAAATTTTATATACAATTTTATAGGTTTTCACAAATGTTTACCTGAAGAGCAATTTAAATTTCTTTTAAGGGATGTTTAGGGCAAAATGTTTAGGATTAGCTAGCTCGTATTTGGCGCGAGCTATTAGTTAGCTTCAGTTAATTATTTGATGACCTTTAAGCAGTTTACTAATGTCATTATGTACTGAATACTATATATTCTAGAATCTAGGTATTACATTATCATGAGAGTGTCATTTCAATATGAATATACATTCGTTATATTAGGATATGAATGTTATATTCGTTATAATTTCAAATAATAGGTTGCAGTGTTTGATTTTACCGTATGCTCACGCAAAGATCATCCCTACAAGCAGAAATTAGCGAGCGGTGTTTAGGGCGTGATCATAAAAGAACTGGGTGTGGTCAAAGTGCCCTTCAAACCTTGTGCCCCCACCCCCCCCCCACTATTCAAATGCTTCCTACGTCTCTGTTTCTTTAATTAGAAATGATTATTTTTGTTTTTTGGGTTGTGTTTGAAATTTAATATTGCTCATTCTTACGTAAATGTAACCAAGGGGCAAGGCATGTATGTGGCAACAGTCACTCGCTGACGTCAAATCCACCGATTAATGCGAATAAGACGGCTGAATATCAAAACATTTTGATATTCAGTCGTGGCAATCGTTCTGCGATAAAGTCGTAATCGTCATCCTGATAATCGTAATAATCGTAACAATCGTGCAGTAGGAACTAGGCTTAACGGTACAATATTTTCACTAAACACACATAAGATGAATATAAAACATTGATTCTGATCACATTTCACGTTTACAGTGACGCATTGACTATTGGTTCACTGTGCACTATTTAGAACTTCTCAAAAATGTGTTATTGGTCAGAGCTCAAGTTTTACATTTACTCTCCACAGAAAATATGATTTTTGAAGAAATTGCCAAATGGTAGTGTCAGAAATTAAGATAGTCTCAAAATAATAGTTATTCCATACCATGGGTTCCAGAGCCTAAGGGAGGGGAGAAGGAAAACGAGGGGGAAATGAAAATAACAAAAAAGGACTTATTTCACTTTTACTTATTTTCTTCTTTTTCCTCCTTTTTTCCTCGTTTTCTTTCCCCTTCCCTTAAAATTTGGACCCCAAGGTAATTCCTTCAAAACCTAAAAGGTCAAATATAAATTTACGAAGACCATTTTTTGGTTGCCGTTTCTTCAAATTTTTTTTCACTCCAAAACCAACCGGATCTCCCCAATGTTGAGTTTTTGTGTCTTCTCAGTGCCCCCAGAATGTTAATGCGACCCTTGTTTGATGCGACCCTTTATTCTCAGTAAATAGTTATATTTTTCAAACTACAACTCTTTAATTAAAATAAAATAATACTCTTTTTAATACTTGTAATAGAAAACAACTCTGTTAATGTTTCAATAAAATACATAACGTTATTAAGGCTAACAATACAATATACAAGAATATAAGTTAGTCTCTAAGTTTGTGCATTACATTTTAATTCTGTTATCGGGCCAAATATAAATATTTTTCCACACAAGAAACGTTTCACAGTAAATATTTGTCAGTGAGATATCTCTTCGAATAAAAAGCTGAAGACAGGTTTGGCACAAATTTGACGACATGTAGGTAATGTTAAATATAATTGTAAGAAAAAAAAAGAAAAACATTTACCAGGCCCTGATATTTACCAATGCAAATATCATAAGAACAAATATTAAATCGTTACAACAAATAGTTTCACCTTTCTTCATTTGAATAATAAGTTAAAATAAATACGTTCAAATTCCGGAAAGATGTTCAAATTTCCCTTTCAAAACGAATGAGCAAAATCTTCAAGATTTCCAAAAATGACTGAACGAAAAAATAATGTTGACAATTATTTGCCAAATTAAAAGGAAGACCTCAAACCTTATTTAATATTCAGTTTTTTTTTACAACATGACGTAGCTTTCAGAGCACCCAATCAATTTACACTAATTTCTAAACATAAATAAAACTACAGGCTTCAGGAATCGTGGTGTGTTTTTAGTTTTGTTTCTTGTGTAAAAATTTTAAATGCATGGGTGACGAGGAACCGACAACAAAAATATAAAAATATAAAACACACACGACGATTCTAAAAGCCCGTGATACAATATACAAAATGAAAATATTTATAACTAAAAAACCAGATATAATGAATAAAATTAACATCAACAGCTTTCAATCTAAATATTTAAAAATTTTCTATTTTACTGATATCAACTATCTACTCTTTAAAAACCTTTAAATAATACTTAACAGTAAATTTTCTACCAACGTTATTTACATAATGTTTGTCTTCTTAAAGTCAAAAATGTGTATCTCCAGAACAGATCAACAGCTGATCTAAGTAATATGTAAGTTACGAGCTTTATTCATTTGTTAAAGGCGCCTAAAATTCAAATTTATTTCCTAAAAAAAACACAGAGCAACAAGAAAATTCAAGAACAGCAAAATCAGATGCATCAAAAGAGAGAATGAAAATACTTTTTCATTTCCCTGCAACTTTACTTTTAAAATCTTTATTGACAAATTAATTCTAGCTTGAAAAATGGGTTAATTACAAGTTTACAATAATTTTAACTCTTAATGTGTCGATATGTTTGGTCATTGATCGCTAATTTTCAGGGTAACAGTACAATTATGGTTTTTGTTGGCTTTGCAAGCCAGCCGTATATTTGCTACACATTAGCAATAAACAGCAATCAATCAATATGCACGTTTGTAAATGACCTCCGAAATAAACCCACAACCATGCAAAAACATTAAGTTGAAAGCACCTTGCTGTTTTTTATAATTGTCCTACACGTCCTATACTGTCATTGGTTCGTCGTAATTTTCGCCACGAAAGTCATTTGCATGGCAACCATGGCGTAGACAATGATTCTGCTTGAGTTTCGACGTGAATGACGACAACACAACGTGGTGTTATTGCATATTCAGCACACAATGATGATGGTTTAACATATAGTCCAATTGTGATACTTCTCTGCGCATGCACGATATATCTGCCGTCAACGAACCGTTGCATTTCTCTAATTCGTCAACTTGCTATTCAAGAAGAAGAAGAAAGATTAAATAAAAAAAATTTCGCTAAGAAGGAATAATGTTCAGAAACGTGTTACAATTCTCCATCACATAAAATTTTATAACTGTTCAAACAAGCAAACGGCGTTGAAAGTTGCTTCTGATTTAACGTCTAAACTGCTTGATAGAGTTGCAAACACTTTACTAACAAACAATTTGGCCGTGATGTACAGTATAAGTGTGGCCAAACAAGCAAATATTTGCCTTAACAAGTTAATTTCAAAAGTACTAGCAAAACAAGTAAAGTTGCAAAACATTTGTAACTTGCTTTAAGTGCAATGATTTATTGTTTTTTCCCAACGTTGCAAACATTCGTTTGGTTTAACGATTTAACTGTGATTATAACATTCAAAGAGTAGCTAAACGAGAAAATACTTGTTTAGCGAGCACACCTTAAGTCACTGATAAAGAATTGATTTAATGCTCGTCTGTTTGAAACTTGTTTTTGATGTAATGTTTGGTTAGGTCTACCAAAACTTTCTTCAGCAAGAATTTTTGGTCTTTGCTCAAAGAATACCAAAATAAGTAAACATTTGCTTGACGAACAAATTTTAAATCATTAGCCAAAAAAACAAAATTTTTGTGCAAATTATTTGAAATTAGTTTGGACTGGAAATGAATGGCGAGAGGCTCATGAATGAAAACCATTTTCAATTTTCAGTTTTGGACAAGTAAACGTGATCGCAGATGAATGGATGATATCCGAAACTCTGAATTTGTCCTTTGGACGTGGTATTGGGAATAATTCGATATTTTTAGAGTCGCAAATGTCGAGCTACAGCTCTGCAAACAGAGATGATTTTTATTGGGGTAGCCCGGTAGTCTAAACAGCAACGCTTTGCAGTGCAATGATTTGATTGGTTGCGTTGAAAGAAGTATTGTTTAGGGTGATCAATCGCATTGTCATATTTGAGACCTAAATCCTTTGCTTTTTAAAATCTGCTTTTGATAATCTAAACTATTTCCTGAATTTTAACAAAATCCAAGTGACAACAATATTTTTTCTCTCGACATAGTGAAGGAAAAAGACAATTACCTCTTCGAGCTGTTTGATAAGTTGCCTCCTTCTTTCTCGACTTCTTTGAGCAGCTAATCGATTCAGTTCCTTCTTCTTCCTGTGCTTTTCGTCTTCCTAAAGAGAATAAACGTAACATGGTCATATGAAATGTGTCACTACGTACACTGACGTATTTTTCCGCTTCCATAAAAGCACCTAAACGAAGTTAAAAGTGGTGAATGCCAGGGAACTGGACAATAAAAAAATGTAGCCGCTCCTAACAATCAAATTTGACGAACTGAAAGTATGCGCTACGCAACACAACTAGTGAAGTATTTATTTTCAAAGAGAAACCCTTTGTATAATGAAACAGGAAAATCTACGATTGACATGCTGTTGTTTACAAATCTTCGAAGCTAAAACTACTCGTAACGGTAATAGCTCGTAACGTCAGCAGCGTTTGCAAATTTTTTCAAAATAGAAATATTGCTGAAATAGCTTAAACAATGACCAATGCAGGGGCTCATGTAGTTGTGCAAAGTCTGCATTTTGACATTCCGGAAAACATTCAAGAAAACAGAAACTCTAAACAGAGTAATTTTAAAAAAATTCCTTGACTACGATGAAATTTGACAGCAATTTTACTTCTTTTCGTTCAAACACACACGATACAACTTTTCATATTTAATTTTGTTCGCCAATATTTCATTGGGTCTCATTTTCTAATAAAAAAAACAAAATATTTTCTAATTCATATCATTGAATTCTAAATTTAGACAATTAAAACACTTTTCTCATTTGTAGATAAAGAGAAAGGAATTTGGAAAACTTTTGGAAACATTTGGCAAACTTTGATAGAACATTCAGCACTTTTAAATAACAACGTTAGATCAGATTCCTCATTAAACAAGAAAATCAAACCAGTACGGCTTGTACAAAAAAGCAAAGAAAAATTAACACAACTCTAAAAAATTTCATTAATCCAAAAAGATGGACTTGGGAAACTTTTGCAAAAATTAACGAATCTCAGTTTAGTTTCCGTACATAAAATGAAAACCAAATTTTCACTTACCTCGCTGGTAGATTCGGGAAGACTACTCATTTCGTGATCTTCGTCTTCCTCCTGCTTCACTCTGACTGAAAGCATTTCACTCATCTCGCTCATTTCACTTCGCAGCAAGTATTCATCCTCCGAAACTGATGTTGCCTTCATTTTTGATGCTTCTTTTTGTAAATTCTTTTTCGTATCAGCCCGTCCGTTCTGCTCGTCAGCTATCATTCTGAAAAACAGAATAACACATAATCATGCATCTGCTCCTATGACGTACGGAATCACAAATATACCTAAATTTCCTTGTACCTCAATTTTCCACAACATCTAAGAGCGATCGGTTAAAAGTACTTCACTGCACGAACTTCTTCTGATAACACACAACGGTTTACTAGAAGTTCGATAGGAGATAGTTGCTATCGGGGTCAATCAAGACCACCGTTGGCGTACAAAGCATTAAAATAGAAATAAAAAGACACACAAAAATACACCTTTCTTGAGATAAAAATCTTATTCATTCAATGAAACCGAAGTCTCTGTATTTTTGCTGTTTTAAAACTATATTTTATTTTGTAAAAGTTAATATTCATTAGCGATGAAAGTAACTAGAATTCTATGTATTATCTATAAATAAAGAAAGAAAAAAATTAACAAACGTGCTAGTTTCTGATTCTACAAAAAGCCTGAAATTGGTATATTTTGTGCATGCGAAGTTTGGCGCTCTCGAGCATATTCAGGCTTTTTTATGTTGATATTTTATCACAGAAAATGCGGTTTTTCAACGATATTTTGTCTGCGTGCATTACCGTTGTGCGTTGATTTCAATCAAATATTTTAGCAGTTCGCATTGTAGTTTTTGATTATCTATTACAGTGTTGGGTATATGTTACTATTGTGTTGTACATAATAGGTCGTACTAAATAGGTCAATAGGTCAATATTATTTTAAGTTAGTCACATTTTTAGCCAACTGACGTGTTATAAATTTGCTATAACGTTAATTGCTCTTAAACCTGGGACGTCAATCAATCATATTTTAATTTAGTGACTGTCAAGAAAAGTATTGGACACCAGTAAAGAACAACTGATAGTCGTTAGCCTGCACACAAAGATGTCATAAATATGGCAAATATTACATCCCAATCAATTCAACTCGAATGCCATTCCAACAGCACAACAAAGATGGAAATTTATAAAGGCATTAATGAAAACAGCAACGCAAATGAAAAAAAGTGATGTTGTCAATGCTGGTTTTGATGTCAAATGACACAATGACATTTTTAAAGACAATCTTTCAGTTGCTGGTGTACAAAGGAACAGTTAATAATACGTCATTCAAGTGTGTTGTGTTTTACACCACTCTTAAGACGTCATGAGATTAAGAAGTGTTCCTGGTCTTATATTTTGGATATTGCATATAGCAGTTCGAGTTATCGAGGTTCTACTGTATATCCATCTTTAAATCTCTAAGGGTGGTCACTGCATCAAAACTTTGCAAATGTTTTCTAATTTGTCAGTCCGTCTTTCTTTAAATTTAAACATATAGTTTTAACATGCTTCCATGTCTCTCTTGATTATGCTTTAAACGAGAGGTAAGGCTCCTCCTTAAAATGTGATTTAAACAAAATGTGAGTGCGGGGAGCGTATTATTACCACTACTAGACTACAACTACAGAGAAAGATGGAGATTTTTGTTATCCAGTACTGTTTGAATCTATAAGCTAAACGCCCGTCAAGATCTCTCTAAAAGCTCTACAAATACCATATTTTAAGAGCATATTTCACTGCTAAATTTTCTTAATTTCTCCTCCCTCTTATCCACTCTTTATTCTGTTTTCAACATCTTTCAAAGTTGATGCAAAATTGACGTTGCTAGTACGTTGACGTAAATTTTTGGCATTTTCGCCTATCTCCATTCTAATCTATTGATAACATTCGACTGTTGACTTTCTCAAGAGGCTTCTTTAGCAATGAGGTGGTAAAACTACATGCAAAAAGGATTAGAGTGCAACAAAAAGAAGATTTTGGATGGCTGTTATTTTTAGAGTAGAAGAGAAGCAATGCAAGAAGAACATTAATAACTACCTTAGCAGGTTTTCCGTTACGCTATAGACTACAACGTGAAGGTGACTTTAAAGAACACCATCAACGTACCAGAATTTGAAATTTGAAATTTGAAATTTGAAATTTGAAATTTGAAATTTGAAATAGCAATTAGCATTGGATTTTACCTGCAATAACATCATTTCAATAATGTTATTTGCTAACGTCTTTTGGTCAATATGACGTCTGTAAATATAAGTAATAAATAATGCAGTGTATTTTATCTGGGCGTACACATATGAGAAAACAGGTACGCCCCCTTTTGAGTTTTGATCTTGGCCGCTAGTTCATACGGATTCGCTCGCAGGCGGGGCTAGGTCCCCCCCTTCCCCAGATATATGAGAAATATTAAGCATTCTTAAAATTACATATTTCAAAAACCTTTTTCAGAACGAAATTGAAACATATAATTGTTATATCTCATACTGTAGAGGAGATGGTGCGGTGTCTCTTTTTATCTCAACTGTGATCTTACGCCCTTGACCCTGTTAACTTTAGATGATCCATTAAAATTTGAACGTAGAAACAGAAAAAGTGGTCGTCGTTTGGCAACGTTTTTACTAAATCCCCCTAAATCTTTTACCTTTTGAAAATGATCGAAAAGGGCTGGGTAGGATATTAATACTTTCTTCTGATGAAGAGTGTTCTTAATCCCTTCCAAACTTTTGGGAAATTTGGGGAGTGTTCTTTCGTTCTTGTAAAGTTTCTTTTCTACAACAAAAATAAAGGTACCCCCCAGGAAAACCAACTTAATTTAAAAAAAAACTTTATTCAAAATTATCAGAGAAAAAAAAATACATCCATTCCATTTACCCCCTGAAAATATGACGTTTTAACTTGTTCACCAATATGACCATTGGTCTTTCCAGGGGTGAAAAAGTTAACCATTCTAAGTGCACGGAAAAGTTTTCTGATTTTATACACATATCTTTAAATGTTTTAAGTAATATTATTACTTTTCATGTGTTTTAAAACTATGCCAAGCAGTGGTGCGCCTTCTAAGTTTCTTGTATTGTTTCGATAAGAAGCTGCGATGTTTTAGAATTTCCAGCTTGATAATGATTATGAATGACATACAACAGAATCAAGCTGCAGTTTAGTTCAGTTCAGTTCAGTTAATTAAACCCAACCAGATGTTGCATGCCTTTCTTTCTTCCACGAGGTTCGGCTTCATATATTATTTACTATCAACAATCTGCATGAACAAAGACATTCGTCCATGAACTTCAAAAATGAATTCCTTTTTGCGCAGCTAAAATCCCACCCAAATTGTGTTCCTAGTTCATAAACAGTTTCTCATTGTGCATCTATTACGAACTTCCGTTCCGCCTGTTATGATTTCCCCAAGAACATTCCCTACACGAGCCACGTGTCGGGCATTGGGAGCCAAAATTCAATTCCCCACTCTTAAAAACCCCGCAACAACATGCGATAGCTGTTTCGTTCAACATTTTGTTGTTGCAGATTTTGACTAGTGTCGTTTTTAAAGAAAATTGTAAATTTTTGCGAATTAATATTTAAATAAAAATTGTACACAAGTCATAATGAAAACATTCATCTGAAATGAAAGAAAATTCCTTAAATTCCAAAGAAATTTTTTGAATTTTGAACGGTTTTGTATTGGGAAATCATCTAAACTTATTTTCAAGCGATTTATTTATGAAACTACTAAGCTAAAAGATGATGACTAACAATGATGCCTTTAAAATTTGGAGACACAAGACAAGCAAGTTAAAAAATTAAAACAAATGTTTTTCTTACCAACTTCACCAGACGAAAACCAAAGACTTTCTGTAATATAATAACGTCACTGTTTTCAGGATATTTCCTAAGAACGAAAAAGACGTTCTTTTAATTTTAGGCCAGTCGAATAATAAGGCGTCTGTGAAACACACTGTTCTTGCTTCGGTAGTATTTTATTCGTCTCTGACAATTTTTGCTGTCTTATGACAGATCATGAACTGTGACGCAATTCTTGCTCATATATATACCTACGTTTCTCCCGCAGAACTGTCGTGGGACACCTCTCAATTTCGCAGTTTCGTAATGTCTATTTTAAACCGCATTAAATTCATTCATTGCCAAGCATGTCAAGACAATAGAGTTTACTTGTGATTGTGAAGACAATCCCACACGTTGTCGTGGATTCTTTTGTTTTGACCATAGTTGTGGCAACCAAAAGAAAATAATCCGACGGCACTTTTGTCCTAACAACAGACAAAATTAGCCAACCGCAACCCGATGACCGCACAATTCTTGACGCAAGAAATCTTAGTTTGGGAAAAATTCGGTAAAAACCATTTTAAAAAAGTGTACTTTAGCATGGAGACAAAAATATAGCAAATTTAGCATGGAGACAAAAATATACATAATAGTTAAAAATAAACAGAAAAATTATCGATTGTAAAATGACAACATAGTAAAGTTAGATTATAACTTATTTTATAATATTTAATATAACATTCCAGTTGAGTAAAAAAAGAATTTATGAGTTGGAAAATTCATGAAATAAAAGGTATGAAACGTATTTGAAATATTAAAACATTAATTTAGGGAGCTGTCATTAAGTCTGACCAATTCCGGGGCGAAAGCAAACTTGCAGGGGTATGAAATTTTCTGAAAAATGTTTGGGGTGTGAAACCTAATATTTTCATGATGAAGTTTTTCCTGCCTCAACATCAAAAACATAGCATATCACAAGTCCTACAGTTTCTCAACATCAATCAGAGGAGTCAGATGCGGAATAATACGATTGCAAAAAAAATTCAGTATTAATCGATCATTGATTCCAGTCCATGCTTTACCCCCAGGGCCACCGAGAGAAGTGACGGGCTTGGGGCGATTTGACTTCTGAGGATCCCTTTTTACTGCATCTACTTATATTTATAGGATTTTTAATTAATATTTATTTGCTCGGACCTACTAAATTAGCAGTTATTGACAGCGGACTCGGGGGCAGTTGCCCCTTTGCCTCCTTTCTCGCAGTACAGTGGACCTGGTCATACTGATAAATTTGTGCCATAAAGGCCCGCTTAGTACCGTTTGTCTTCGTCAAAGATTTTTTTTTCTCTTCCGATACACCTACATTTTTCTCATCCGGTACACCTATTTTTTATTATGAGAAACCTCCTCATAAGAAACTTACCGGTGAAACGCACGAGATTTACTAGTGAATGAAAAATCGCTAGATGACTTTGCTAAACAGATTACTTTGCTAAACAGATTACTTTGCTAAACAGATTACTTTGCTAAAAATGGTTAATTCAGTGAAGATTGCAAATGTAACTTTTTATCCGGTACAATATATACCCAGTTTTTATTGAAAAAAGAATGCATGGTAAAAAACAGAATTATTTCATATGCAATCAACTTTTAAGAATCTTTTATTAGTGAAATTGTTTAAAAATGGCCCAAAATTAAGAAACTTTCACTAGTGAAGCCTTAGCCACGTATCTTATAAAAAACGTGTATATGAAAATACACTGTGTGTGTATGAAAATACACACTGTGTGTATATATTACATGCGTGTAAATATTCCTGAACCAATAAAATTAGAAAAAATTAAACAACGACCAAATTTTAGTCTGCGCGGAACTAATTTTGTTTCTAAAAATTTGAAATCTCACATTATCGGGTAAAATATCAAGAAATGGCATAGAAAGGTTGATGAAAAGATGTTATTAAAGACAGCAAAATGGCATGATAACATGCGCCATACTGCTATACGTTTGAGTTTGCATTTTCATTCCATTATACTTTTGGGTCAGCTAAAGACTTCCTCGGGCACGCCCCCTACTGGGACATACATCTATTGTTGTTGTCAGCTTATTCTGTTATGTACAAGGGGCGGTGAGGCGGAGTATAAAAATGTAGATTCTCTATTTGCAAGATTCCAAATTTAATCCTTTTTCTAATCGAGGCTTGCGGGTTACGGTAAGGCAAAGTAACCACTGGATTTATGACGTCAAGAACATTGAATGCAAAGCTCAAAGCTGATTGCGAAAGAAAACTGTCTGTGGGGGCTGTTCTAATTTGCCAAATTTTTCTCAATTGTTTAGAGCTTTCAAAGCTTTCATCAAACAATCAAATATTATCATACTACTGTGGCAACAAAATAACTATTGCACAACAAGACCTTCTCCGACCATGCTTTGCCGCCACGAAAACGACAACAGAACAACAACGCAGACTAATATGGTGGGCTTAGTGCTAAAAGAAAACATTGGCAATACTATGTTGACAAGCATTAAACAGAACAGAGAACACAATTCTGCATGGTATCACATTATCCCCATGCCAAATTTTAAGAAATTTCATCACTGCAGATTTTGATTAATGGAAATTTCTACATAGGGGGCGGGGGGATCCCAGGGTACTCCACTCCTTCTTAAATTTCACAGATCACTCCTTAAATTTCACAAACTATTCTTTTACTTACCCAGCCGATCCTTTCTTCTATATTTCATAGCGATCAAAGACAGTATTTTCATTTATCGGAAAACAGTCAGTACATTTAGCAACCAAGCTACCAAATTATCTGGAACTACTATTTTGGCTACCGAATTCCCATGGATTGTTCAACGTTCCCGATTCAAGATCAATATTTAATAAAAACATTTCTCAAAAAAAGCAATTTTACTTTTTTCGTTTACGTTATTTTGTTTTCATGCATGATTGAATTTTTACTTCCCTAACACAATTTGTAAGATTTTCCCAAATCGTCGATATGGCAGGAGAATTTTTTTAATTTAGGTAAATAGAAAGGCAACCACATTCTTTTTTTTAAATATTTTTTCCCTGGCTATGCATATTATTACGTTTTATACAGTATATTATATATTGTTATTCAATGTTTTAATGTTAAACCATTAACATCTTTCATTAAAAAAATTAGCCTAAACATAATGGGGGCCATATTGAACTTAAATAAATGATTTTTATCTATCCTCCAAACAACGAGAAAAAATAACAAGACATCCAAAAACAACTCTTGGCTAGCATTCTATATAAATTGTATATATTTGACCTCAATGTGATCTCAATGTGAACCTCAACAGTGCAGTGGGAAACTGTTCCAGATTGAGGGGGGCTTATTGTTCTCAGAACAATAGAGAACAAAGGTTAAATTAATCAATTGTCTTAAATAATCATTTTTCTTGAAATTATCTTGAAATTATAAAGAATCATGTTAGATTTGGCATTTTGCTTTATATGGAAAAAATCCAAATTCACCACCAAATTCTACAGTATGTCCATATATCGTATCCCACAAACATATTCCCAAAGCAAAAGGGCGATTGCCAAAATTGTCCACATTCCTCCTCAAGAGGGTTTGTCTGGTTTTAAGAAAGGAAATTGTATATAAAGAAAAAATTCTCGAAATGCAGGCTCAACCTGAAAGAGACCACAACACCCATGTGGACATGCCTAAAAAAATCAAAGGTTTGACATAATCGCAAAGTAAGTGAAATTTTTCAACTGTCCACTGGACACGTTGCAAATTCAGCAAAATGTAGAAAAGAAAGTAAAAGAAAAATTAATGAAAATGCATGGGGCAAAAATTTCATTAATGAAAGGCGCGTGGCAGTGTGTGGCTCAGTTTTTCTTCTTTCAATCTAAAAAAATACGCATTGATCAAAGATAACAATAGTTATAATTATCCTTGATCAATCTGAAGATATCTTTTTCATTGGGTTTAAAGATACTCCTTCCTCCCACGCCTTAATTGATTCATTTCCCCCCATAAACGTATGTATGACGTCAATAAGAATACAACAAAGCGAATAAATATCGGAGATTAAATAAGCAAGCATCCGTTAAAAGATTTCCAGATAACTAGAAATTCCTTGCTACATTTTTTGAATTATGTCTTGTTTTTCGTTTAAATTTTAAACAAAAAACAAGAATCCTTTCTGCCACATGGCACATTAAATATGTTGATTGTCCTAGGTAGTACGTCCATGTAGTCCAGCAGGTGCTGATGTTGTAGATAATTATTGTTACACGATTATTTATTTGTAAGTAACTTACAAGAGACAATGTAATTAATTTTAATACATTTCAATTGGAGGAAGCTCTTCTGCTTTCGTAGCAGGGCACTGCACTGCGACCGCGAATGTGACTGTTGAGGCCCAGTACTGTTTTCAAGTATTTTTCAATCATTAATTTTTAATTATCATTTAAGCCCAGTATTAAACATCTGTGCAACCATTTAAGCAACTTGAGTTCCTAATTTTGGCTGAAAATTTAGCAACTTCACTACCCAGAATCCTAAGTTGGTTATAATCATGTGTTTACAGTGATTAGTATGAGAATTTTCATTATTTCAAAGATAAGTACAAGCTAAAGTAGATAATTATCAATTCACTATAACCATAACACACTTTTAAAACTAAAAAAACAAGAAATACTTCGCATTGGTGAAATAATAATTTATACATTTTCGGAATTGAATTTTTCTTTTCTAATGAATTTCTTAATTTGGAAATCAGTCCTTTTTCGTCAAATCTCTTACATATTGAGAGAGAAAAAATATATTATTGTTGTGACACAATATCCCAAGATTGATGATCGATAAAAATAAAAACACATACAAATATCAGTTACGTATTCTTTCCAACAAGAAAATCGGTCGTGAGTCAGCAGTCAAGAGCTAAAAGCATACCCTTATTTGATATGGACACATTACCTTTGATTATTAATAAATTAAAAGCTATTATTTTGCTATTATTTTGAGAATATCTGTAGTTAATAATGATAATAACAATAATAATAATACATTTATTCAATGTTAGTGTAGGTGATAGCACAAAAAGAAATATAAACTAACATTTATAGGTTAGTTTATATTGCATTGGAATTGTGGTTGATTTCTAAAGAAAGAGCAGACACACTAAATCTAGCAAAATGCAACTCAACCAACATACTAAGTCCCATTTCGTAAAGTCCCATGTCGTTGAGTCCCGTCCCTCTATTTTTTTGTTTATATGTAGCTGTTTCGTAATTGTATAGTTAGTTGTATTTTAGGTTTATGTTCTCCATGTGAATGGCCCTGGCGGTAGTAATGATCTTTTGCTCCCCTTGGTATCGTTTTGTAGTATTGTATGGTAGCTCGTTCGTAGTCAAATGTAATTCGTTATTGTAAACGTTTTAGATTTGTTTTGTTGTTTAGCACCGTATCTCGTCTAGATTCAATTTTAGAGAATCATTCATGAAATATTCACACATTTTTTAGGCTATAAGAAACCGGTTTATAGGCGTATTCATTTTTGGTACCTTTTTCGGCCTTTCCTGTTTTTCGCAGACTCCGCAGAGATAAAAGAGTATTCTTTCAGGGATTCTCTTCTTCTCGGAAGAACGGCAGACTTCCATGCCTCCGAAACCTTCTGGCTCTCAGGCTAGAAAGTTTCTATGGAGATTTCCAAATATACCCCATAAGAGACCAGTGCTTGAACGGTAGAAAGGTTAAGGAAAGCTCTTGCTCGGTTATTTTGTTATGCAAATTTTGTTCATTGGGATTTTTGACTCATTTTTCATGAACCTGTGCAATAAGTTTACTTTGGCCTGCCTATTTGCAAGTTATTTCGGTTTCATCTTTGTGTATTTTCACCATGTTTTGGCCAGAATCTATTTGTAAATATCTCATGCTACAGGAGAAGATCTTTTTAGCTGATAGGATGAAATTTTACATGCAACAACCACGTATACCATTACCTGATTGATTGGCTGAATCATTCCTCTCGTACATTTATGGTTGAAATTTCACAGGGGACTGAGATGAAACCTGGCTTAGTTACGATTTTTGTCCAGACATTATTTTCGATAGCTTCCATGGAGCCCAGTCCCCCGTTCGAAATTACGTCAGGATACCAGACTGATTCAAGATTTTTTACCACTACGGAGGAGAGTAATCAATAAATAGAATTAAATAGAATGCAAATACTGTTATGCACTTGTGAGCAATAACTGGGTGGGAAGTAGCCTGGTGGCAATTACGCTAAAAAACTGGCCCTACTTAGGATTCGTCTTTTTTGAGAACGAGGTTTGCCAAAAATAAGGCCAGCTTTTTTTACTAGTATTCTATGAGTCGTAAGCCTTGCATAACTAAGACGATTATAGTAAGTCTAAGTAGGAAGGTCGAATGTAAAAAGTTTATATAATACCGATTCATAATGGCGCATGTAAAACACGAATGTTTTAATTTAATGCAAGTACTTACCAACAGGGGCAGGCTTTAATCGGGCTTTTAGCTTACCGGATGTCCCAAAAATTGCAACATTTATTTATTTTTTTTTGGGGGGGGGGGGGCTCTTCAATCCAGATATTAGGCGTAGCCGTAATTTTTCCTTCTGACGCAAACTTGGATTCATCATATAAACGTCATTTCAAAATTCCATATTACATTATAGGGATTAATCTCAATTCTGCTTCAATATCTAATGACGCAATATCATAATAATATCATAATAATAATTTATTTTTACACTTTGTAATGTATTAAAAGACTGTGCTCTGGTAGTGATCATCGTATTCCACCCTGGTTGTACAAGAAGCTATCACTGAATTTTTATCGAACTAACTTTGTGCTTTGTGAAGAACAAACATTTTTCAAGGGCAGAAGCACGTCCAGTAGACCTGAGTACTTATGAGTATGACCCATCTTGTCAATTGCCGTCAATTAAGGATGCCAGAAAACAAGTGATCATAAAGGGTCCGTGTCAGCCAAAAGATGGAATATTTTCAAATGTTTTAACAGATCAAAGTCAGGGAAAATAAATCAGAAAATGTGTTTTGAAAGTTTAGGAGTGTATTCAAAAAATTGAAAATGTGTGCTTTTTCGTAGCTCATTTGCAAATCAGAAAAAGCATTCATTTCAATTGGTTTTTCAAATTGGAAAAAAAACCGAGAGCTTAACTAAACATATGCAAAATGAAAGGCGTGTAATGGCTGCTGAAGGATATTTCAGCTGGCTGAAGCAGAAACCAATTGAGCAACAGCTAAACAAAGAAATTGAAAAGCAAGCTAGTGCTTACAAAATTAAATAATTTAATTGAGCAAACGTTCAAATAGTATCTATAGTTGGGCCATGGAAAATAGTTGTGAATAATACTACTGTATATATTCGTATTTTGTGTATCCTAGTAGTATTGTACCTGATAACCATAAAGCTAATTTATAAAATTAACTAACTTCACAAAAACGCTCACTTTTTTGTGATAATAAATATTCATTTCGAGTAAATTTGTAGGATGCCCCATAAGCTCGTGTGTGGTTTAAAATTATAAAATTTCAAATTTTATAATTTCAGATCAAATGGAAACGAACTGTGATTGGAAGGATCTTAAATCATATGAGGTTGCTTGGCTTAGGAAATTTAAGGGCCCAATGCTATGAAAGAGCGAGTAATGTAGCAGGAGTAAAAACTGCAAGCAAGAATCAAGGAAATTTCCCCTTCAGCTTTGTTTGTTCACTGCTATGCACACGTGCTCAACTTGGTCATTGTGGATTCGAGGACAGGCAACAAAACTGCAAAAAACTCCTTTGGTACACTCCAGGGTTTGCATGTTTTCATTCAAACATGCACTAAACGCCATGCTGTATACACAGAGCAACAAAAATTATTCACTCCAAAAAGAAATTGACGGAAAATTTCAGGTTCGCACACTGAAGAGGCTTTGCGAAACTCGTTGGGCATGTTGGGCAGATGCAATTAACACGATGAATGCAACCTTCGAAGCTGTCCTAAAAACGCTGTTGATTGTCGAAGAAACTGAAACAAAGTCAAAGATTGCTGCAGAAGCTAAAGGTCTCTTGCGAATTATTGACTTTCAGTTTCTGCTAGCTTTGAAGGTAAGAATATTTAAGTGGTTAATGTTTTTTAGTTTAGGTTACCTCAAATGTGTTATCTCTAGTTAACTCTATTGTGCTATACTATTATTTCCAAGTAGTTACTGTCCATTCCTCATTAGGCCTTTGTAGTAAGAAATGTTCCCTGTGTAAATACCACCATCTTTTCGTTTCAGGTCCGTGACAAAGTGCTCAATTTGAGTAAGGGCGTTTCCGACAAGCTTCAATCAGGAACTCTGGACATTGTGTCAGGCTGCGACAGAGTGGAAGATCTTCTTGTAGCAGTAAAGCAATTGAGAAATGAGGAAGAATTTGGATAATTGTGGATAAGTGTAGTTGCTAAATGCGGAAAGTTATCTATTTCAATGCCTGATGCAGTGCGACATAGGCAGAGACGTAGGAACCGGGGGGGGGGGGGGGCCCAAGGGGCACCGGTCCCCCCACATTTTTTCAAAA
>JAYJMH010013300.1:0-22256 GCA_036873815.1 Phacellophora camtschatica | reverse complement strand
CAATGACTCAAGCTTCATCCGCGAACAATACACAAAAACAATGGGCTTCCAGACCAGTGTTCTTTCTATTGACTATGGTGTGAACGGGGACACAAACAAGTTTCAGCAGCAAAAACAGGTTCAAATGAAAACAGATGGTGTGTATGAGGCTTGAAATAACACTCATTTCGGCCTAAAATTGTTACCCCAAGCCGTGGCGTGAGAATTACCTGCACATCTTCTAAAATTCATATGCACAAGCCTGATACAACATGCTACACATTATGGAAAGGAAACAAAGTCAAAAATATATGCAAACATAGCTTCATGTTAGGATGAAATAATTAAAATGTAAATATAAATTGCCGCAAATATAAATATCTTAACACAAAATGTCTGCTTTAAATTTTAATATCACCAAACCCTAAAAGCTAAAACTTACAAAATAAAACTGCAAATCATAAGCAAAAACATAATCTCATTTATCATACCTGGAAAGAATTTTTCCTTCGAAAATAATAATCAGTAACTTCAGCTCCATGATGCTCTATTCTTTTGTGCACCTTTCCTGTCTTTAAATTAGAAACCAAGATTGTATTTCCACAACCACACATTGCTACTCTAAAAAAAATCATCAATTGATAGTTTTTTCAAAAGCATCAATTGATATGATTAATGATAAAGTATAAGGAAACGTTGGCAAACATTAGCCCGGACATTTGGCAACAAGACAGAACAAATTGAGTTGAAATGATTCCAATTTTGTGCCACCTGGCAGGTGACTAAAAAAAGTTTCAACATTTTAAAAGTTGATAGTTTTTATGGCAAATTTTAGGAAGGCATTCTTTATCAAGCAAAAAAGTTATGTCAGACAACAGTTGCTCTGGCAATTAGCAACAAATCAAGCTGTGATTTTAAAATAACTGGGCTACATCTAACTATTGTAGTTATTTTCGTGGTCCACCCAACGTGAGTAAAAAAGTTTTTAAGTTTGAAGAGCTACTGTGTGGCTAAAAACATTTGGATTAATAAGTTTGATACCTTGTTTGCCAAAAATCATGAGTCACAAAGATATACTCAATGAAATCAAAAATAGAGGAATACCTACCAATTTTGGCAAACAAGGTACCAAACTCTAAGTTGAAGCCTGATACCTTGTTTGCCAAAATATACCTTTATCATGGAGTTATACTAAGTGAATCCAAAAATAGAGGAACAGCATTCTGACTCTTAGTAGAATCATTCTACATAAACATCAAGGAAAAAACTTATCAAAACAAAGTTCCTACAAAGCAGCTTTTGCAAGCATGGAGACACGTTTTCGGACCATCATAGTATCAAATACAAAAGTATGCAGCAGAATTTCGAAATTAAAGTGCCAATTTATTGGCAAGATGCTATCTTAGATGAAAAATAATTTATTTAATCAGTGGTTAATTGTTTAGTCAATGAAAAAACGAATTGGAATATATGCTTAACAAATCAAACAAAAGATAAAAGGTCTTAATCATTCAAACATTTACCATATATCAAATGTTCCTCTTTATCAATGACAACTGCACATTGAAACTGCACAGTTGAGAATTCATACATGGAGTATTTCTATTGCATGCTATCTGGCCTTATAGATAATTAAATTTATCAAAAGGAATCCTGACATGCATTCAATCAATTTGATTTCATCAATTTTGAAAGTTTTCAAGTTAGATAAAAATATTTAAGGCTTTAAAAAATTATACACAGTTCAATATGTCATTAGCAGTGAAAAAAAACATGTTAGAATGTATGTGGTGTCACATACGGTACAGTACGGTCCTAAACGTTTTTCAGAACATTTTTATTTACTCAACATCTATTTTGAGTTTAATATGGTATAATTTTAATTAGCTTATTCTTACTGCAGGAAGGACGTCAATACCACATTTAAATTTCGATTTGTTCTACATTTATTTAATCAACTCATTCAGAACTCAAAAAAAAATGTGGTTGCCTAAATGTTTTGCAACAAGCATTTTTAAATTTGACATTTTCTTCTGCACATAGGTTGTTACATTGATGTCCAAAGGTGATTACCAATGGCTCATCACCAAAGTTCTGACTGTCCATATTCATACTAGATGACATTATTCACAGGCCTTGTGAGGAAAGCCTCTCATACTCAATTGAATGCCTTAATGTCAGCATGAATTTTTTTATATTTAGGCTTGGATAAACAATTTTGTTAGTACAGTGTACTGGTCTATAAACTACAGTCATTGGTCTTGCCATTATTCTTTGATATATTATTACCCGGGAAGAAATACATCATTCCTTTGTCTGAGCAGTGTTTTTGTGGCTATTGAAAGAATTGAATCATTGCTTGCCCATACACAGCCCACAATGTGAAATGGTAATCTGGATAAGCAGGCTGAAGCACTGCAGAAAAAAGAAAACATCCCTTTCAACAAATAAATGTTTTATAGAATAAAGTAGGTTTTGTAGTCCCCTTGGCAGGTGTGTAAAAAAAGTTGTTAAGTGCTTTAAGAGCTATTGAGAGGCATAAGAAACATCCCCACATTTGCAAAACTGCTTCGGAGGAGCTTTAGATTTGATACCATTGTTTTTGCTTCAGAATATTGATTTTTTAAGACCTTTTGACTATCTTGTTTGCCAAAATCACGAACTTATACTGAATAAAACTAAAAACAGAGGATTACTTACTGTAGGTAGTAGATTTTGGCAAACAACGGTACAAAAAACCCTGAAGCATTTTACGTAAACTTAAAGCAAAAAAATTATCATAAGAAAGCTTAATAACTTTCCAAATGTGCAGGCTTTTTCTTTTATAAATTAGTGGAGTGTGGCAAATGGCACACCTGAGCAGTTTTTGGTGTGATTTACAAAAAATATATATATATATACAGCAAATAGTATTTGGCTACGTCACTGCACTGACTGCTTCCAACTTTTCTAAAACAACAAAATACTTTTTCACTTTTTCAAAATTGCTCTTTGCTTTTAATGCTAATTTAAGTTTTATGCTAACAATTCATTCTTTTGAAATGAAAATTGCTGTTTGTATGTACAGCCTTTCCCAAAAGCATTTTTTACGTTGTTTTCACAAGTTCAAACATCCTACTTCTTGTAGGTACTTTATGATAAATTCCCCCAATAGTTACTGCCCAATGTTTTACACTAAGCCATTGCTGTCAGTGATATTTTGTTGCCATTCAGCTATGGTGGGAATAAATCTATTTGTTACCAATGTTAAGTATTTACTCTGATGTTGACCCTATTGAATTTTTCTGTCTTTTGTGCAGTGACTATATTTTCCCCAAACAAAATGTTTTTTAGCCTATAACTTAATCTCCTTTAGACATGTCTTCTGATATTTTCACCAGATGAGTGATTGTGTGACCATGTTGCTTTTATACAAATGGTATTTCCAAAAGCAGGATATATTTATATTAACACTAAAACACTTCATCATTCTGGTTCTGCTGTACTGTAAACTTGTTGTATATTTGTTCAATATTAAAAACTTTTACGGAATATGCTCAACCAATCAAACAAAAGATAAAGGTCTTAATCATTCAAAAATTTAACATATATCAAATGTTCCTCTTGATCAATGACAACTGAACATTTAAACTGACAGTTGAAAATTCATACATGGAGTGTTTCTATTGCATGCTATCTGGCCTTATGGATAATTAAATTTATCAAAAGGAATCCTGACATGCATTCAATCATTTTAATATAAGTAATTTTGAAAGTTGTTCCAGTTAAATAGATTGAGATAAAAACATACCCAATTCGAAAAACAGTGAAAAAAACATGTTAAAGTGTATGTGATATCACATACAGTGCAGTAATGTCATAAAACTTTGCATAAGCCTCCCTCTCAAATCCCCTTTCTTGTCAGAATCACTAAAAGAAGCCTGCTCATCCATTACAAGTTTCTCAGAACATTTATTTTGAGTATTACATGATTTAATTTTAAATACCTTATTTTTCCATATACCAAGGGCTGGGTATCTGCATGTACAGCCATTTAGATTCTGCCACTTTTATTATGCAAAGTAAAACATTTTAATTTCTCGTACCTTATTAATTTAATTAACTCATTCACAACTGGAATAACTTTAGTTTCTGTGTCTGTCCCAGTTCCATTTTACCTCTTATTGAAAAAGTGAAGCCTGATTGGCTGATGATATAAACAATTGAAACTAACAGATATTGAAATAACTTGCACTGACAGACCATTCTATAAAATAAAACACATCAATGCACTAAATTTACGATCAGACTCTGATTTCCTCTTCTGATTGGCTGATGAAATAAACAATTGAAACTAACAGATATTGCAACTAACTTGCACTGACAGACCATTCTATAAAATAAAAAACATCAATGCACTAAATTTACAATCAGACTCTGATTTCCTCTTCTGATTGGCTGATGATATAAACAATTGAAACTAACAGATATTGCAACTAACTGGCACTGACAGACCATTCTATAAAATAAAACACATCAATGCACTAAATTTACGGTCAGACTCCGATTTCCTCTTCTGATTGGCTGATGATATAAACAATTGAAACTAACAGATATTGCAACTAACTTGCACTGACAGACCATTCTATAAAATAAAACACATCAATGCACTAAATTTGCCATCAGACTCGGATTTTCTCTTTTTTGTTTTTTATCTTCCTCTTATTTTCAATTTAAACCCTTTAAAAAATTTATCCTTTTTTCAATACAACCCTTGAAACAACAGAATGAACATTGCAATGTGTTTCATTTTGTAAATTATGTTTGATGCTTGCTAATAAGGACATCATACGGTATACACTCTCTCTTTTATAAGAACAAACTTTATGAGAACGTTGAGGCTCAAATTGTCAAAAAATAAGAACAAATTAAGAACAGTCACTGACGATGCCAAGCAGTTTTCAATTTTTTTGCACTTTCTCTTTAAAACAAACAGTTTCCATAATTTTTCGCATTTTCTCTCTAAAACAAAGAAATTTCACACACATCGCACTGATTTTAAGAATTTTTGCACCCATCCTTTTAAGTGCGCACAGAAAGTACAAAGTCTCTAACCTGGCAAATGCACGCCAGCACAAGCCAAATATAAAATCTGAAGAAAAACTCTTGGCTGTTGAAAGGCAGGTCCAGCTTGGTGGAAAGTTCATTTACGCCACAAGGAAGTTTTATGCCACTCCAATTCTTTGTAAACCTATTGTTCTCCTTCAGCCCTCGTTCCACAGAATATGTATTTTAATTTTCATTATTGGGTGCACACTTTGCATACTCTGCAGTCAGGCATCCAGCCCAGGGCAAAACGGTCCTTCTCCAGTTTCTTTCTCCAGCGCCAGTATGTTTTACTTACACAGAGGAGAAAGCGAGAGAGAGATAATTGATTCCAGACAGCTGATGCCACACTTAATCATCGCCATCTCGGCCAGGTTGGAAAACATGTATATATGTTTTTGCCTACGCGTAGTTGCGAGTAAACTGAATTGATCAGGTGCGAGCTGCAAGTTTTATCTCCAGGTCATAATAGCTCTGTGTGTGTGTGTGAAAGCCAGGTTGGAAACTTTGCATTGCGCACCAAATATATTCTGTGCGCGATTGAGATTTTGGTGCACAAACATGACATTTTTGGTGCACAAATATGACATTTTTGGTGCACAAATATGACATTTTTGGTGCGCATTATGTTCTGTCAATTTCAATGGACATTTAGTGTACATAAAATTTCTGCAATGCATCATACTGAGGCCTCAGTATGATGGATTAATCTGGCACTAATTTGAAAAATAGGCTTTGACCAAATACATGTGTGATTTTCGACAATATGCAAATTTGGTGCACAAAGGAAATGTAAAGTTGGTGCGCAAAAATTTCTTACATTTGCTTGATTCGGTGCGCAGTTAGCAAAGTTTCCAACCTGGTGTGAAAGTGAATGCAACTTTTCCAACCTGGCATGAAAGTGAATGCAACTTCTCCAACCCGGCACCGAGGAAATATCACAGGCGAATTTCTCCTGATTTAAATGGGTTATGTTTCTTTTAGCTGTCCGAGTGATGTGCGATGATAGTGGGTGTTTGTGGATAGGCCTAAATTTGATGAAACAAAACTTCATTTTTCTTGGGACTTGGCTGACAGCTTACTACTGGCCTGCTGATGGCTAACACAGGCCAAAAGACAACAATTCAAAAATGAAGCGCTAATTACCTCTTATCTTTGCTCATCACAGTATAACTCCAGTCAAAATGGTTTTGGTTGCATTTTCTCTTCAAGAGACAGTGAGTTTTTTCCGCCATGTTCTTGACTGCTTTCACTCCAAAAAGGACTGTAGAGGAGAGAGAAGAACGCCTCGAGAGACTGGCACTGGCACACGTGTTTTGAAGAACATTTTCCGTCACGCGCTCCTTCCCAATGCCAGCTGTTGAATTTCAGCAAAATCAACACAGGGACCCCAGACAAATGTAGCCCAGACCAATTCTAGATCTATGCTTCGCCTTTGCCTGTCCTTAAAATTTTAAAATTAATTGTAACAAAATTACCATTTTCGTTTTGGGCGAAAGGGTAGCTGGGCAAAATGGAGGGGCGTCCCAAAAAGAGGGTGTTGGGGTGCTGTACCCTGTAATTTTTGTCGGAATAGTAAGATATATCCGTATCCAAAACAACGTAAAATTTTTTGTATAAATGTCGTCATTTGACCAGTAAATTTTCAAAACTATTAGCGACAAATCTACAATCGTTTTGTAAAAATATGATGACTCCCAATTTGCCAACAACCATTTTTGTTAGACCTCCAGATAATTCCGTTCTGTCCTATGTCCGTGGCAACTGCTATGCCTACAGCCATTAGTGGAATGTTTAAACTTTGAAGCAACGGAATGGCCAACAGCTCAATGTTTCGAGACTGGCCAGTTCTTTCCGGAAAGCCTTCGCCCAGTTTCTTCACAGGATCATTTATCGCATGGCAAAGGGGTTAAGAATATCTCATGGCCTGGTCTTGTCGTCGAAAAACGCGACTATAAATTTCGATTTCGTTTGTTGCATGATTTTACAACCACGATACCCGGGTTTTGATGTTGCGAAAATGCGACGAGTAGTCTTGCTCGAAAAAAAAAATTGTTTATCAGATTATTCTAAATCAAATTTGTACTTTTCCTATGTTTTAAGCCAATCTAAAGGGCATGGTCGCAAAAATCTTTCCGGGGACTCCACGGACTTCTTCCCCCTTTCGGCTCGCTTCACTCGCCTGCCAGCTTCAAATCCCCATGTTGGAAGTGTCAGCTCCTTTGTCGGAAAATCCAAGCATCACCCCCTGTCGGACCCCCAAAAATTTGGCTCGCTCCACTCGTCTAGCCCGGTAGACCCCTATCGGAGGACGCAGCCCATTAATCAGTGGTATCCTAATGTCACCACTATTAATTGATTGTAATCATACATTATATAGCTTGGTTCATATACAGTGTTTAATTATTTTTCTTCTGTTATGCTCAATATAAAATACGATTGTTTACAAAGAAACAGGCTTTTTCTTAAAAAAGAAGAAGAGAACGCAACCAAACTTTTTGTTGCTTTTTGATTAATTTACCTCGGCGAGGAAGCAACCGCAGTAATGAAAACGCTGTAGAGATTTTTCTTGCAGTTGCAATTATGGACGACATCAAATGATAAAAAGAGCTGGATGTTTGTTCCCTTCATAGAAGAACTGGTTGTTTTTTAAACTCTGGGGAACCTATGCGCACTAGTGTGGTGGATAAACCGATATGAATAAAGAATTTAAAATGAACTGAAAATGAAATACGCCATAAAGAGGTGGATTATTATGCTTGTATGCGTGGGTTATTATGCTGAAGTATCCACCAGCGTTATTGAAACTTTAAAATTTCAAAAGTGGTTTTGTTTTATCAATCTGGACAAACACGGGGTCACAAATTTTACAGCACTTGGCCACTCTCGAGCACGAAAGATGACATCTTTAGAATTTTGAGAACGTTATATTATATGTCAAAACTTGAAATGGAATTTTGTTTTCTTTGATTGAAATAACATATGAACTGCTTGCGTTGCGAATTTATCTCAACTCCAGTTAGTCAGTAAAAATGACGTTTTAAGCCAATATCATGGGCGTGGTCACAAATTTAATAACATTTTCACCTCTCGGCATTGTTTGAGCGGGATCTCGACAGTTTTAGGCTTCTGAAATGAAATAAGTTGCACCCTTTTCAAGTTTTTGTGAAAATTATTTTTGCATATTGATTTAAATGTCTTTGTTCATATTTGTTCATGGAGATTTCTTTCATCTTAGCCATGCAAACGATACCTCCGGCTGCTGAAGAAAAATTGTTTCTATATGCCGGTAGTTAATGCCAATAAAATAGATATAAAATTGGTACTTTTTTTAAACACAGTGCAAGTGTTTTCCTAATTTATTTAACACTTACTGGGTTCAGCAGTCTTTTGTTTGCTTTCAGTTTTATATTTCACAAGGTATATATACCCAATCAAATAAATACAATGCAAAAATAAAACATGTGTCATGAACAAAATGTGTCAATTATGATATGTTATAGATTATATATATATATACATCATAGTTTATACATTGAACATCGAGGAATTGTTTTGAAAAGAAGGGCCTTCAATATATAGCTAAAAAATCAGCGAGAACCTTTCTTTTGAAATTTTAATTATCTATTTTTGGCGGCGATGGAATCTAAGTGAACAATTTGGATATATACAAACAACGTCTTCTATTTGTTTGATTGGCCAAATTAACTGAGAACAGGAGTTATTAATCATGCAAAACTTAAAATCAATTAATGGCTCATATTCTTGAACACTTCGCTAAACATTGATTAGTCGATGTAAACTTTTAAATCATTTTAATGCTTTTTAATTATATATTTATTAAAATAGTTTTTTTTAATTGTTTTTAAATTAAAACTAAAAAATCAAACGCGTTTTTTAATTCTGCAGACTAAGTGAAAAAAAATGCTCTGGAAGCAAGTTAAATAAATACGTAGAATTAGCACATTAGTTTAGTTTCTTTCTACAACAAATAAATGATTTCAAAATTTTCTTGTAAGCTGCCCTGTAATCAGAACTAATAGCAGCGTATGCAAATATATTGGTTGCAGGATTTATGTATGAGAGACAGACTGCGAATGTAACAAAACGGCTTGGCGTGCAAGAGTACCCACATGCAATCTCTACAATATCGACAATGCAAATTGGAACAACGCATAATGCAAAGAATCCTACGACCATGGCGATCATTTTCGCAGCTTTTAACTCCTTTAAAAGTAGAAACGATCGATAGTTGGTACCACGTCTTAGAAATGAAATTGTTTTCTTGTTATCATCATTCTTCGTCTGAAAAGATGATTCTGAAAAGAAATTAAGATTATTTATGCATTAACTTTATGCTCACTATTTGAAAATGAAGTGAGTGTTTCATGAATCAAATGAAGTGAGTGTTTCGTGTAGTAATTGGGGACTTTTGCTCCAAAGAGAGCAAACGTATAAGCCAAACTTCAAAACACCTTAATGTAAAACAAAGACAAATATCTTGTTGAGTAAAAAGAAATGCATGTGAAAATCTTTTCAAAACAAAGAACAATATAAAATCATTTTTAATATTTGCTTCATTTGAATCACAATGTATGTTACTAATTGATATGTAATTCCAACGTAAAAATTACTATGTAATCTTTTAAAGACTCATTGCTTTCACATTTTTTTGTAATATAAGAACTGTTCGGTTTCAGCTTGGACTTGTTCTTATTTCTGGACTGATTATTAAAAACTTGCT
This sequence comes from Phacellophora camtschatica, assembly GCA_036873815.1. NCBI lineage: Eukaryota > Metazoa > Cnidaria > Scyphozoa > Semaeostomeae > Ulmaridae > Phacellophora > Phacellophora camtschatica. Next base: position 12,448 of record JAYJMH010013300.1, on the reverse strand, counting down.
ACCCCACCCTTCTCAGAAACATTTTAAAAATGTATTTCAGTTAAGTGCCCAACGCCTGTATACTTCTTTTTGTGCTTAATGTAAGCAATTTCTTAGATACGCAAAATTTTGCCCCAAAAGATAGTCTGGCGTTTCTTATAAAGATGTTTCCTATAGTGTACATTAATAATTTTCGTTGTACTAATGTTGTTTCATTGCGCTAACATATCAGAACATCAGAATCTTATTGGTTTGTCAGATATCTGAGATGGCAGGAAAAATAGTGGACGGCCGAAAAAAAAATGGAACGTGTATGCTTTGATTTGGAGTTTTGTTTTAATTTTATCATTCAGTGCGGGAAGGATCGTTGTCAGCAATGAGTCTTTAAAAGCAGCCAAAAATAAATGCCAACTAAATTTACCTTCAAAAGTTTGCCTGTTGACATACGAACATGTTTTTCGAATACTGCTCTCTGCAGCTGAAATTCTTTTGAGATGTCTTAGAGCAACTCGAAACATGTACACATGACAAATAACCATGATAAAAAATGGACCAAAAACGGCAGAGCTGAAGACAAATAAAACGTAGTCTTTGTCAAGAATTGATAGATAACGGCAAATGTCCACCTCTTTCTTAGCTTTTGATGCATTTGTAGGAGTTAGCCAGCCAAAACCAAGAAATGGCAAAATCGCTATGAAAATAGATGCCAGCCAAGGTACTGCGATTTTAACAAATAATTTAGTGTTGCTTGACAAGTGGTTGTAAGTGAGCGGCGAGATTATGCTAATAGCACGATCTACGCTTATCAGAGTCAAATTCAGAACTGAAGCGTTACAAAAAAACAAAGTCAAAATAATAATCACTCGACAGTTATCAATTTGATTTGACCAGAAACTTCCAAAAGATTGCAAAATTCGTGTTGGAGCAGCCAGCAAAGAAATTAACATGTCGGAAACAGCTAGGTTCACGATCAAAATGTGTGTTGTAGTTCGCAAGTTTGAAAATCTCCAAGAAGCAGCTATCGTGATAGCATTTCCCAAAACCGAAAACAAAACTATTAAAAACATGAAAATCATAGTTACAACTCCTTCAATGCTGTGCGAAGACATTATGCAGAAGTGTAGTTTACTTTCACTCCTAATCTTAGTTCTTTTTTTCAGGCCTGCAAAATAAAATAGGTTAAAGCCAACCCAGAAGGAGCAAAATCAAAATTAGTAGCAAAATCCGTTAATCTGGTTTTCATATGATCACAAAGAATCGCAAATATTGGCCTTGAGTTGCAAAGAATCGAACAAAAATGGTATCTATTTCTGCAGCTCTGCAACGACTACAATCACAATGAGTTGCATAGAATTGCAAAGAATGTCAAAGCATCGTAAAGAGACACAAAGATGCACATGCCTTAAAGAGCCGCAAAACCACTTGTACCGGTGGATTCCTCTATCATAAGTTGAATGCCGCCATGGTGTCGAACTGAATCTTTGTCGGATTCGTTAGTTGAGATCGCCTCTTGACTTTTTCAACTACTTCGCCTGCTCAGACGAATCTGGAAGAAGCTATGCTATGTTCGATTGATGGATTTCTATAATGTCGCCTGTATGTTTCGCAAAATGAAATTATGTCTCTAATATTCTGTGACAAAGGAACGCAACAGTTGCAAGAGGCTTAAATTATTTTGACTTGTTTCCATATCATTGCAATTCAAAAGGCATCGAAAATAAATCTATCCTTCTACTTGCGATCGCTTACGATTCTTTGTGATCACATTGAAACTGAGCATAAACTGAGCATAAACTAGTATTTTCAAAAACAAAAAGTAAGTATTTACAAAAACTTAATTGTAATTTAAATTTGTTTTTGTGTCTTCTTTGTTAAATTCGTTAAAGTCAAAAGTTCCAAATTTCTTGAAATAACAATCTTTCTATGAAAAGATAACAAGTTTTCAATACTTTTTACAAAATTTATAGCAAAATTTACTTACAGAATGCAAATTAGTTCTTCGTTGAATATTTTGAAATTGCTAGCAACTCTGCTAGATTCCCATATGGTGCTCTCAATAAAATGTTAACAACCGATTTAAAAATCTCTACCATCTGCCATGCCTAGACAACTGCGTTAATTAATATCACAAACGTCAATTCTACAACAAAAGATGTTTTTTTAATTAAAGCAGAGCATACAATTATGAACTCTATCCGGCTGAACAATAAATGTGACTTTTCTCATTTCCTAAATTAGAGAATACATCCAACATACAGTTTCTAATACAGTCTGCCTTGACAAACATGAAAAGATCTAAAGAAGTTTTTGAACGCAATCACTAATGAAAGCAAATTAGTATTGATCTTTACAAACAGCAAAAAAATTAACTTCTCGTTAATGAAGGAGGTACTATTTTGATAAATAACTATGAAATCTTTGTCGCTATCTTCCAAACCACCTGCCAATGAAACGCCTACTCCGATTACGCAATCTTGGACCACTATTTCTCCACTTTTCAGTGTTGGTGTGTGCTTTCTTTGCCTAGGAACCATTTTTAAATTTTGAGTATGCAAATCATACAAAGTACAAAACCCAAAAACAAAACTATACCTATTTTCAGCGCTATGGCTTGAATTTGGTGAGAATAAAGATCTTAAATTTTATAAAAAGGATGTCTGAAGGTGAAACATAGAGTTCGAGATATCATCCAGTAGTCTGCAATTACGTTTACATGGGTAAAACTGGAAATAAAAATTACTTTTATCTGTGTGCTTTAAACTCAATTAAAACGCGGTAATCCATTTCCAGTCCAATTTTGATTTTAACAACTTGCTTGCTTCTGTACTGATTTGGGGGATTTTGATTAGTGAATCTCTTAAAATATTAACTCCTGAAGCGCTATTAAAAACAAACAAGTTGTTTAGTATAAAAATATGGACTAAAAATAAATATTTTTTCAAGTTAATTTGATAGCTGTAATTAAGATAAATAAATTAAGACAATTTTAATTTCATGTTTTCTGGCAAGTAAGACAGGTAAATGTCGTTGCAGACGACTGGATGTCCCAAATTCTAGGTTTGACCTCCAGAAATCGTTTTTGTACAATTTGAGACTTTTAGCCTCACAGAATTTAAGCTACAGTCTTGCAAACTGGGATGGTTCTTTTAAGACACCCGGTATAACAAATGTGTAAAATATATATAGATATATGTAGAAATTATAATCACGAATGCTATTCTAAAATCTATTTTACCAATCGATTTTTAGTTTTTATTATATTTCGATTCTTCAGTCATTGGACTACATGTTTCTCCTATTTAATTTTATTGTTCTCCTGTTTTACATAAAGTTTTGATCTATTAAATAAAAATATTTCAATCCTGAAAAATTGCGGTAAAAGAACATTGCAAAATTAAATTGACTCACTTGACCTTAAATGTTAGCGGTTTGAAGCTAATCATTTTGCATTGGATTTCCTTTTAATTATGTGGTTTTGTTGACATTATTTAGGATCTTTTAAAACAAGCGCAGGTTTTGCTTGACTTCCAGTTGTTCATATTTGCACATGGATAGTTAATCGTTTTCCCCGCCATTTCAGGATGATTTTTGTAAGGCTTATTTATACGATTTTAGGGACAGCAGTTAGTGTCCAAAAATCTTTGCGTACCTAACGGGCCAATCAATTTTATTATATTTTCACACACAGGGTCGCAAGACTGATATTTAAAAGGTTTTAAAACAAGAAAAGACCTTAGAAACCATTAAAATAGATTTGAATTTTGGTTATTCCGATATTACAAAACATATCAAAATTACCTGAAAAGTTTTTGTTGTTCATGACCTTTAGTCTATATCATGGACATTTTCGTTTGGTCACAAATATTTCAATTGTTCATCAAATCTCAAATGTCTCATTTGTGCTTTTTGATAACCAAACAAGTATACTTCTTCTGGTTTCGTCACTTAGTTTTGTACATAATGATATACACATGTTCAAGGTTTAACTAAAAACCGAAGACAGAAGATTTATTTTTGAAAACTTTCCCATGAGGGGTACAGTAGCCTTATTAAATAACTATTTCTTGCTCTGTCACGTTGATTTAGTCTGATTGTGATTTTGTTGTTTAAATACGTCAAATATTATACAGATGATAATCTGGAATAGTTTTGTGCCTTGCATACTCATATTGGTGGCGTGAGCATTTAAATGCCCTCTTAGAAGCCCTTTAAAGGAACTTTATATTATAAGTCTCAACGACCACACTGACTATGTCCCACCAGCCAAGAAGACCACAGACCACCAACCAAGAAGACCACTGACAACGGACCAAGAAAACCAACAAAGAAAACCAACGAAAAGAGCCAGTCAGCCAGAATTAATTATACATCAGTGCCTTAATTAGACTTGACAAAAGTCAATAATGGTTTCTGTGAAAGAGAAGAAGAGATTCGGTGAAGAGAAAAAGCAGTTATTACAGAAGCTGCTCATACCCTCCCCCTGCTCCTTCGTCCCTCCTGGACAATTCTATATGTTAATCATACCTGCCACAACGTATGTGCATGACGTAAACAGATTTGATGTGCTTTGTTTTGTCATATAATTTGCAAAATAATACTTTAAGTTTGATATCGGGTAGCACGAGATTTTGAAAAGTTAGCTGCCAATCAAAGTTAGCACTAGGCTTTTAAATTTTAATATCCCAGTACCCAGCAATTTCATCAGCCTTTGTTGATAAATACTGTACAAGGTTGCTCTTTGCTAATTGTGTTTTAAAGCCAGCATTAATGTTTGCAAAATATTTCAATAGCTGCGAAATTGAAAAAAGAAAAATATGTGGTTTGTTTTGTCATATAATTTGCAAAGGAACAGTAACTTGAACATTGAGCAGCAAGATATTTCAGAAAGTAAAGATACAGGTACCCAGCACTTACAAAAGTTTGTGTTAATTGCTTCTGCAATGTAATCAGCTTCAATCCAGAATTTTGAATGTCAGGACTTCCACCCACATTGTGAAATTGTGTCTGCAAATCTACTCCGCAGAGGTTTTTTGAGGAAAAACTGAGAAACACATATGACATTTGCCTCACCAGATGTATTTCTTTTTACACATCACGGGCTTTTGGAAAAGTGAAAATTTTATTTTCTTCCCACTTCGATTTCTCTCACGGAACCTGTCCTATGTGTGACCAAAATTAAAATACGGAATGTAGGACAGGTGTAGTGATAGAAATCGAAGCAGGAATAAAATAAACGATTTACGTTTCCTAAGGCCCGTGCACAGCTAGGATAATTTGCCTTTTGAACTCCGAATAGGGGTTGCTCTCATTCTGAAAGAATCAATCTGTCATATTTTCGAAGTTGATGCAATTTTGTTAAAGCTATCTTGCTTTGCTTTAGTTTTGCCCAGGAAGAGGGGGGTTGCAGTACCACATAGAGGGTGTCCTATATATTTAGGTCTAGGATTTCGATTCCATAATGCATTCTTGGGTCTGATAAAGTTCTCATAAAAAAATATAATTTGGGCTCTAAAAATTGTAAGTTATATGATCACGTCGAGCATCATACCAAATACAATATGCGAAATATTTCAGAGTTGCAAATGCATTCCTTATAAGATTGAAACAGAATCAGTTTGAATATTCTTACCCCCATATACCCACTCATTTACTATACTTTTCTTTTTTTGTTCTCCGTTTCCATTCTTCCTTTCCTGGATGACTTTTTCGTCTCACGGGCAGGTGCATCGATTGCGAGGGAAGCAAATTCCCAGTAAGCATCACTGACATTAAGGGGTATGACTGGTGCACTATGGAAATTATGCTCCTGAAAGTCTAAGATGTAAGTAGGGGTTTATTCATAGGACATGCTACAATTAACGGTACATCAGTCTCTCTAAAAAAATTGACAAATTACTAAATATTATGAAAGAAAAAACACAACTTAACGGAGAGCCACATGGCACAGGCAAGAGTACAGGCAGGATATAAGCATAGGTCGCGGATAGAGTTTTATTCTTCAAAACTGCTATGCAAAGTTTAAGAAGGCGGAGTAGAGTTTTTCCCTCAAGTACGTCTCCTTTCTCTCTGATTCTGCTGTTATCAGGAGACATTTCAGTAGACCCTATACTAACAAACAAACTTAATGCAAAGGAAATATACACACAAAAAAAAATGGCTTTAACTGCATTAGCATATAGAAAATTGGACCTCGAAGACTGATGATGGTCTTATAGAAATTGATAGTGTACTGGAAAAATGTGTTGCACACTATTTCCAATTTCTGTAATTTTTCCAAAAAATAATTAACAACCAGAAAAAGCAGCATTTTCAGATTTTCAATGAACAAAATTCCATAACATGTTCAAAAGTAGTGCAGTGCAGTATTGATGAATATGGGGGGTCACTCTTCATTTTAAGCTCTTGTTTTAATTTTTTAGATTCATTTTATTTTCAAAATACTAATAAGTTTGCAGGTATGAAATAGAAAAGGAATCTTCTTTCCTTTTATTGTAGACTTGCGTTGTCGATGTTGTTAGCAGGCAATACTGGGTGGCAACATGGCCATCTTGACAATTGTTTTCAATAACAGCTCCTTTTAGTTGCACCGTTGCTATGTAAATCTTAACACAACAACAGAAATGCAAGCAAATACAAATGTGGAAATGCATTAAATATTAAGTAATTAAAAAAGGTTTGGAAATTGTTGATATGAAAGCTGGCCTATACACATAAGGTGCGTTACAAAGAGGTTCATCATTGAGACAGGGTCAAATGAAATATTTAAATATTTTAAAAACTTTTAATTGGAAAAGGATATTTAGTTATTAGAAAGACAAAAACAGCATACAAATATATTTCAAACTTGAGGGCCCCAAAGGGGGGTCTCTGGAGCCCTGGAGCCCATAATCTTTACGGCATGGAGCCCTGTAGCCCGCCAATTTCATGTGGTGGAGAACAGGAGCACGATGTTCTCAAGATTTGGAGCCTTGCATCATTTTTGAAGTCATGTGAGTGACACCCCCTTTTGAAATTTTGTGATCTCAGAGACAGTGGGGCTTTTGCTAAAGTTATTATTTTGAGTAATGTTTAACTTTTCTCTTGATCCCTTTCTGTGGTCTTTGGAGCATTTATCCCTGGGAGGCACTTGGCTTCATTTTGGTAGCTGTGTGTGGACATTGAATTTTTTGAAAACCGTTCCATAGGTAATACAGTGGTGACACTCTCCTTCATTTACAGTGGTGACGCCAGGATATCTCCGCAGAAAAGGGCGGTGTCATCTGACAGTGGACCAAACTAGCAGAGCGAGTTAAAAATTTGGGGGTTCGGGGGAATTCCCCGGAAAATATTTGTGAAGGGCTGTGAACTTGGGAACTTCAGATTGGCCTTTCATCTTTTTTAATCGGTGATTGGCCTTTCAGATAGGTCAAAATTTCTAATGGATAGAAGGTATAAAGTTATTTATCGATATTTTAAAATTTAAGATTGCTAGAATGGCTGTCAAGACCTATTTTTGGTTTCTATATTACATACATTACATTAATAAAACAGAGCAATGACAGAAAATAGAGAGTTCTTCTGTACAAGTTCGAAACTTGAGACTGCTAGAATGGCTGGCCCTTAATCTATTTTCGTAAGATCTTTAGATTGGCTGTCATGTCATATATTTTTAAGTTAAAATTTAAGGGTGAATTTCAAAAAATGAATCCATTCTCAAGTAAACGTATTAAAAACATACCCATTTTTAGTTGCAATTTATTGAAAAACACACCTATTCTAAGTTAAAAGTTCTCAAAAAAATACTCCTTCTCAGGTAAAATGGAGAAAAAATTACCCATTCCGGCCGCACATCTTTACTACCCAAATTTTTAAGAGTCCCCCTGCGAGTTTTAGCCCTACCGCTTTCAGACTACGCCGCAACCCCTGTATTCTCATGGGGTTTGAAATTATTTGAGCTTGTTAAAGTTTTTTCTGGAAATTTGCTTTCTTTGGGAAGTGATTTCAGTTTCAACTTCTATCCTTCCTTGTGTTTTTATAATTTTTGTAGTTCACTTCACCAGAATGAATTTCTTTTGTTCTCTTGATATCTTGAACACAATTTACGAACTTAAAAAACATTTGTAGTAACCGACCTTCCACGGTGATTTATCTTCACAAACAAGCGGCTGGTTATTATAATAGCTTATGTGAATGAGAGTCTGGATCATCTATTCTCTTTCTCCCTCTTTTGACCTTCTGTTCCCAACATCACAACTCTTGCTCAATGTCTAATCTTTATTTTTCACCGTAGAGGTTTATTTAGAAATATTGATTTATAAACGTCTCAGGATCTCAGCTCTTTCTCTTCTTTGTGCGAAGTCAGTTCTCTCTCCATTCGAGTTCGAGTCGTATCATCCTCATCTAAAGCCAATAACATCTTTCTTGCATACAATATTTCTTCGATTCTGATCAACCCATCTCCACCACTCGCATTTCCTGGTAAGAATAGCACTCTTAATATTTCTATATTAACAACAAATTTTGGAGTAACTCTAGCAATTTCTCAAAATCTGGGAAGATTTCGTGGGCACCTTGTCTGGACCCGCTTGTCTGGACCCGCTGGACCCTTGTCTGGACCTTGTCTGACTTGTCTGGATCCATTCTTCCCCTCTGGTTGCAGCAGGCATTGGTAATCAAACAGAAAGGTCTGGCTTACCTTTGTTGCTCATATTTTGCACACTTTGTTGATTAACACCTTGGCCTGGTTAACACAATCTGGTTTTGGTTAGCTTGAGAATAAATGAAAGGCGATTTTTCAAAGTTTATTAGACAATTAAGCCTGCTCCCTGCTGTAGTAGCTCTTTTTGATATATAATAGTTGAATCAAATCGCTGTAAACATTTCAGCAATTCTGGAAATGACGAGTAGAAGTTCTGAAAAAATCTAGGATCTGCAGTGTATCGGTTGGTTCATTTCTCATTTAAGAAAAGAGATAACCAACAAACAATGCGAGAAGACTGCGTGGATCTACTTTTTTAAGGAATCAGTATTTATTGTGATAGCCATCAATTTAAGATCATTCAAGGCATGTAGCAATCTATCTACAACTGATTTTGGTTTTCTAACTTTGCACCATATAGTCTGAAAAAACACCCTAAATAACTTAAAGTTAAATCTATTAAATATCGGCTGAGATATGCCGGGACGAAATATTAGCAACCAAAATATTGTTTAATTTATCTTTTTTTTGCGTCGTTCTTATTTTTTATTTTATGGTACATTACCACGTCTCATATCGCTTTCCACTAGAGCTCTATAAACTGCATCCAATTCGGATTGGGGAATGAATCCAGATTCTTTTCGCAATGTATTAAGGATCAAGGTCACCTTTTATTTTACCTTTTAAAATTTCCTACTGATGGTTCTAATTCAAATTTTTATCAATCCTATGACCAGAATATTTAGTTTCATTCATCCTTTTTACCTCTTAATAATTGCTCGTAAGTTTTGAGATACTTTCAAAAAGTCGTAAACATGTGCTCAAAATTTATCCAGTCAGCGATCTTCTTAACTTCTGATTATCTTCTGATCTTCAAATAGTTTAACAGTACCATCTCGTACACTAGTATCTTTATTTAGGCTTTGTTTTCGAGGCAAAGCTCGAAATCATTAAGAGAAAGTATAAACAGCAGTGGTTGCAAGCACGACCCCTGGGGATACCGCATGTAACATACTCTAATCTAGATCTAAACCATTGTAATTCATGTCTCTTTACTCAAAGATTTGATTTTTGAAAGGAGATATATCGATTTGTATCTTAGGCGTAAAAGAAGATGTATCAAAAGATGCATGAGACTATATTTCAGTTCGGTTCCAAAATATATAAACCAAGCCAAAAATGCAGTGATTCCATAAAATTTCATTCACGTATTTAGTTGGTCATATTTCAGCCAATGTTTAACAATTTTCACATGTAAAGTTGTTTTATTGCAAAGTTGGAAATTTACGAAAAATTCTTTTATGAAGTCACACTTTGTCGTTTTTATATCAAGGAACATACTCATTGATTACAGATGCAAAATCCTTTCAACGATGGAGTGGTCTTGTTTTTCGAGTTTTGCGCCAGGGCCAATAACTCCGAACGCTTTCAGCAAAACCCCAAGAAAACATGAACTATTTTGCAGGCAACTTGTTCTTGCTTTGCTTGTTCACAACCAATCCAGTGCCCATTACAAAGATATAATTTACCCATCTGCATTTGGCTGTGATGGTACTTAACAAAATGATGTCCGTTACGCTGCAACTATTACTAAAACGTTATAATTTTGTTATGAATTTAAGAAGTGGAGGCCTGGAGCCCTGAAAAGAATACGATGGAGCCCTGGAGCCCGGCAGTTTTGTCTTTTGGAGCCCGGAGACCGTTAAAATATGACCTGGAGCATCAAAGCCCGAGAACCCTAAGGGGCCCTCATAATTCTTGTCCAGAATTTCCTACTATTTCCATGCAGTGAAAGTAATATTTTTTACATAAGAGTATTATTTTTAACTCTACACTACTATAGTTTCCCAAAAAGGTATAAAAAACCACAAGAGCTATCCAATCATCTTCTGTTTCGTTTGTTTCAATAAATTGATTATCCAATCAGTTTCCTCGTGGAGCACAAAACGATGGTCTATTCATGGATGGAGCTAACTTATCTAATATGTCTAATATGTGTAATGTCCTTATCTAATATGTCTAATATGTGTAATGTCCTTAAGGTTACTGTACACCTTCGTGGGAAGGTTTAATTATTTTTCTGAGGTCTAAGTTGAGATATACCTTGAACATGTATTCATCATTATGTGTAGAATTAAATGGTGAACCCAGATAAGATATAATTATTTGGTTATTGAAAAGTGTAAGTGATACGGTTGAGATTTAATGTAAAATGTGCCACTGTTGTGAAAAAAGCTTTGCGTACATCATTTCTTGCTTTGTGACTAAATGGATGTGTCAGAAAAAGACTTAATGGATGTTCAAGAAGAAGATGTCTTTGTTGTATCCTCAAGTGAAAAGAAGGTTGCTTTAAAGGCTAAAAATACCTAAATACTGGGGGCTATAGCCCAAATCCTAGCCCCCAAGTTGCGGTTTACATGGGTTTTATATTCTGTTTTGTATTATGTGTCAATAATTTGTAAATGTCATCCAAAAAGGGAGCACAGAGACCTTGTCTCTTCTTCTCCTCTTGGTGGCACACAGTATATGTTTTGTATGTACAACATTTGGTATAAATTTATAAAAGAAAAAGAGCAAGAGAAGTTGTCAAGGAATTTTGATATGTTGTGTAATGTCGGAATAACTAATATTCAAACTAATGTTACTGGTTTCCAAGGTTTCAAAAACCTTGCAAAAGTCAGAAGGTTGAATTTGGTGTTGCAACACTGTGTGTGAAATTGCAATGAAATTCATTTGCTCGTAAGGTAGGCAAAGTTTTTGAATAATAACTAGAGTTCCGAAATCCTGTTCTGAAAATAAATAAGGTAAATTGTGGGGAAAACGATGAACCATTTGTGTACGATTAAGAATAACTTGGGTACCAGACTAAATCACATTAAAAACGATCAAAAATCACGCAAAACGTGCGATCGTTGTTTGAACAAATCTTCAAGTATATCTACGAAACCACATAATGAATTTTTTTGGAGGGAAAACCAATTTTGCGCATAAAAATGATTAGCTTCCAACCGCTAAATTATGCACATACCATATAAGGTCAAGGGAACCTTATTTGACAATTTTATTTTGACAAAACTTTTTACAATCGTGCTGTGTGTTTTCCATTTTTTTTATTTTTAGTTTTTATTTTTAGTTTATTTCCATTCATTGTGGTGTGCTTTTCTAAACCGGGGATTGCCAGTTTTCTCTAGCATTCGGCGGGGAATGTAGTTTTTTTGTCGGGGAAATGTCGAAACAGTCCGAAGACAAAATTTTAACGCTTTTTCAACCAGGAAATTCACCGGGGCAAGATTTTTATTGTATTATCCTAGCCACGAATCTGTTTATTTTTGAATACTCTCTATTTTTGGTTTCTTATCACCCATGCATTTTTTTGGACACGAAAAACACACACGTTTTCGTAAAGGGTGGTGCATCTTCTACTCTCTTGTGAAGCAAAAAAAATATGACACAATAAAAATGCATGAGTGATGGGAAACCAAAAACAAAAGATAGAAAAAATAGAAAACGCACGCCATGATTCCTAAAGCCCATGGTCCAATTACTGAACAAATGAAATATGGTTATATGAGAGCCCAAAAGCGATTTTTTTTGCTTGAAGTGGTACAGTAACCTTAATTTTTGAAAAAAGTTTCAATAGCTGCAAATTTTAGGGGGGAAACTATGTTCTTTGTTTTCCCATATAATTTGCAAAAGGAATAGTAAGGCCTGGGTTAAACGTCGCGCTTCTCATGTGCCGAACCAAATACATGTATTAAGCACATGAGAAGCGCGACATTTAACTTGATTAAA
>JAYJMH010013289.1:0-22266 GCA_036873815.1 Phacellophora camtschatica | reverse complement strand
AAAACTTTCTGCGAGAACTAGCAGTAAAAATAATGTATAATTTATAATTACCCACGAGATCTGAGAGACAATTGCTAATATTGCTGCACTCAAAAACTTTCTGGGACCATTGGTGCTGTGGTCCGCTACTTTTTCCACCCCTGCTTAGACGATTAGGTGAACTTCTTTTAATTTATATTAGTTGCAGACGCAATTACATATATATAGGCATATATACATATATACGAAAGCAAACATACACATAAAATATATCACACATATATATGAAATCACACAAGATCTATGTTCGTCTAAATGCATATATTTACGCCTCAAAATGCGACACCCTCCCCACAAACATACAAGATCCTCTCGCTTTATTCCACAATTTCAAAGTTGACTTTTACTTTTGGAATACTACAGGGTCGAAGCAAACAGAAAAACATAAAACTCCCAGTTTAAAAAATTTGACAGCCAAAAATTAAAACTCTATCATGAAACAGCCTCTATACGAGTTTTCAGATACCTCGTTTCCTAACATTTGGAACCATTCCAGCCATTTGTACGAAATCTTTTAGGGAACGGTTCCAAACGAGGTCAACTTCGTAAGTGGAAACATGTGGGTACGACTAGAAGTTCTGTTTGGAACGGTTCCAGTTGGTCCCGTGTAAACGTAAGGCCTAAACGTACATGTTTGGGTACGAACGGATCATGGAACAGATCCCGTGTAATGGCTGTCTAAAGGAATGTGGCGTTTCGTCCCGTCGAATATTTAATAAAAATTCGATCAAATTTTGACGCGAGATTGTGACAGTCAAACTCTATACCAGTCATGAATATCAAGTCAAAGAGATTACGAAAAGAGATTATCTAAATCTCATAATGATCATAACTAAATAAAAAATGTCTAAAAAGTAAGCATACCGATTCCCCAAATTCTTTAATGTTTCCCAAAACCTCCTTCAAAAGAGTGTCTATTATCTTTACAACTTCTGCAATAAACTTCTTGTCAGCTCCATATAATTTGTCGTTTGAATCAACTAAAGAAAAAATAGACAGATTTTCTAAATCGACCAATTTTTAGTTCACAAATGATCGGGTTGCGTGATACAGTTACGAAAGTTAAATAGTACATTAGCAAAATCCCTTAAAAGCTACTTAAATTCTAGTTTAAAGCACTATATAACCTTTTAACTGAAATATCATTTTAACGAAATATCAAGTGGCTTCGGTGAAAAAATGAAAACAAAAATCCTAGGGATGGCACCAGCCCCGAAAAAATGGGGGGAAGACAGAGGATAAATTAGTTGCAAGAATGGATACCTAACGTTTTAGACATCGTTTTTGGTTAAGAATGAATACCGATCTAAGAAAAATGAGATGGACATAAGTGGGGTTGACATGCCCCCCAGTTCACCTTCTGGCATCGCCCATTTTGGTAAACTATAGACACTTTAGACTAATTCAACACAATGATAATGATAATAATAAACTAATATTTTGACAGGTTGACTTGTTCAGACGTAAAAGCTATCTGCTATCATGCAAGGACCTGTAAACCTACCTATTGACAATTTTTGTAGTTAAAATTAAGGTAAAAGTAGAATGAAAAGAAAATAGTTTAATGTACAATTAAAGGATAAGAATTTATCTACAAAGACTTCGATAGTTTTGAATACCAAGAAGTATATTTTGTCGCGGGTTGTTTTTTAGAGTCGGTTGAAAATGCGGGCTCCCTGGTAGGCAAACGACTTTTTTCCAGTTTCAGTGCGCGTTTCCAGTAAAACAACACAAGAGCCATTGCCTCTAGTGTTTATTTCATGCTGACATCTTTTGAAATTACCATTCAGGTCTTCGGGTAGTAGATTATACAATGATTTAAACACGTCAATGGCCACCCTTGTGTTTCGTGTTTTTTCAATACTGTCCCATGACGTTATCTTTGCTCTTGGGTTGACAATTCTGGCTGCTCTATTTTGTATACACTGTAGCTTGTTTACTGTTCCTTGGGGTAGGGAAAGCTGTAGTGGGTAGCAGTACAACAGTAGCGGCCGTATCATTGTTGTATATATCGATTCTGCTACATAAGGGCTGACTTTTTCGCGAATACGAGATAAAAGCTTTACTCTGGCTGACGCTTTTTTGTACACATTTTCAAAATGTTGATGTAGGTTCGGATGGTTATCCAAATCTACACCTAGGTACTTGTATGATTTTTTCTCGTGAATAGAATTTGATTTTGATGTCCATTTTTGGTCGTTTGAACAAATTTTGATGTAATCCATATAGCACAAATTCATATTTAAGTTCCATGATTTTTGTATTGCTTTTTACTCAAGAATCGGCTGCCCAGCCTTTACAGAGCCCATATATCCAGCTAACCCAGAACACAACGTTGTGACAAGATCTTTGTATTATCCTGACGAAGCAATTCATCAAGATCACCCAAGATTCAAGTAAGTTACTTTTGTACAAGGAAATTACAATGTGACTTATCTAATTTGAAAGTAACCCATCTTTATAGTATGAAGCCGTATATGGATCATTCACAAAGCATGAAACCCGTATGGACGGGGCAGACGATAGATGGATTTCACGGGTTCCTTCTTTGACGGATCTGGCGTCCCTATTAACCTAAGTGGCACACAATCTTTCAAAGATCGCGGGAAAACAGGGACTTGTGTAATAAGTCTCAGCAGACGGATTTCGACGAATTTCTGCTAAAAAAAACTTTACATTTACAGAAAAAACTAATGAAAATTACTTTTTGCTGTATAAAATATTTTACTTATTTCATCTAAATGTAAGGCTGCTTAACTGTTGTACAAAAAAGTTCAAGGTCACTAGCCATGAATATTTCTTTTAAAATAATTTTGAGATAATGGAATAAAGCTTTTTACAGAAAAAGTTATATATACCAATGATTTCTTGGAAATTTTCCAAAGGGGCGATGTCCCCTCTACTTATTCGTGTTCAGTTTTCAGGGACTCAATTTCAATCTTAACATAAAACGTTAAAAAGCAGCCAAAAATAGACTGGAAAGATGGCGGCGAGTCTAAATGGATGGCGGCGAGACAAAATATTCTGTTCTGAACATTGCAATGCAATTTGCCACCATAAAGTATAGCTTTCACACCTTTCAACACAACAAATTAAATTAAAATGATCAAAACCACAAAGTTTTGCCTCTCTGTGTTTATTTTGATTTGGTTGAGTGCACCTAAAGGTTTTAAAGTCTATTCACTCCGATCGCATTATTGCGAACAAGAGAGAATTCTGCTACACAAAAGGTTCAGTTCTGAATATGACAATGCAAATTGTTACTATAAAGAATAGATTTTACACCTTCAACGCAGCCAAGCGAATCATAAATAACTTTTCATTTTTATGATTCGATTTAGTTCATTCAGAGGTGTGAACTATATTCTTTCCAATCGAAAATCGTATTGTTATGTTCGAAACCGCAATCTGTTGTTTTACAAATTTCTCCCCTGTTTGCTGTTGTGTGCAAATCCCTTATCCAGTTTTTGCGACATTGCGACAGTGCAGTAGAAACTGTTGCTGCCATTATACAGAGTAACAAATAAAGAGTAACAAATCTAAAAACTGTTTGGTTTCCACTGAATCTTTCGGGTCATTTGAGTCGTCACCAGTCATGCATGAAAACAGGGTCACGTGCAACAACATTTTGTTTTAACGCCAAAGCTTGTATAGTAAATAATGACAGGTTCCAACTCGTTGGAGTCGTTAACTGGTTTCCACTTGCGAAAATCTCTTAAGAATGTGTCTATGGGGTCGCTGAGATGGGAATTTTTCTATCCCAGCTACCCATTCGTTAAATTCGCTATGGTCGTTAGAAAATGTGTTTCCGCCAGGTCGTTTGGGTCTTTTAGGTATTTCTCAACGTCCCAAATGACCAATTGGAAACTAGACTTTAGAATCGCATCAAGTCTTTAATTTTAAAAGTTTTCTTTGTGTGTTTATTCGTAGGAATCTCAGTCGAAATATCCGAAAGAGGAGAGGAAGAAAGCAGATTATTAATGTGCCAGGTAAGAGGAATGTTTTCATCTCAGGACCTTATGTTTGTTATGCCTTCTGACATTTATGTTCCATCTGATATTTATGGTTCATCTGACATTTATGGTCCATCTGATATTTATGCTTAGTTTACTTCTTTCCTCGTTATGCCGCGACTGGATCATTATCCAAACCTTGAGGTTGCTTGCACCACCATTAAAAGGCAATTCAAATTTATGTTTTTGCAAGCAAGGTGTGCGCACATGCCCGAGTTTGATTAATGCAATATAATTTTTGATTTTAAGTTGCAATACACAAACTATAGAGGAGTGTTTGGGGCATCGGAGAATTGGGGAAACCAGAGGTAAAACAATTAAATTTGAAGGAGACCCTTGGTAGTAGATCCCAAGGGGGGGTAATTCCATTAAAGCCTAGCAGGGGGGCAGTCATAGCAAAAATGAGGCCAAAGCAGAAACTGCTGAATGGTACTATGGAAAAATAGAATTTTCAGAACTCGCAATTATCAAGAATAATGAGAAACTGACAACAAGAGGAATTTCGTATAATTAAATATTGCGGTTTCAAACATGACAATGCGATTTGGCACTGGAAAGAATAAATTTCAGCACCTTCAACGCAGTCAAGCGATAATAATAAACGAAATCATAAAGTTTTGGTGTGTCTTTGTTTATTTTGATTCGATTTAGTGCATTCAGAGGTGTGTCTTTCCAATTACAAATCATATTGTTATGTTTGAAACCGCAATCTTTTGTTTACAAAATTTTGCTGATAGACGTTCTGTCAGGTCCTCAAACTGACTGGAACTTCTCATGTGGCCATAATGAGAGTAACGAGGGGAAGTCACCAACGATCTATAAAACGTAGAAATAAAGTTGGAATTTTTATTTTCGGAAAATAAATTCCAACATCCAAGGTGTTGTTCTTATTTTCACATCCCTGCGACAAGCAGTGTGTATTTGAAATTGCATTATTATTTGTATAGAGTTTGATAGGAGATGTGTCAATCAGTTTGTATCTCGTTATTTATCTACCAGTCTGGAAAGCTTGTATTTTGCGCGCGAAAGATATTTTATGCTATTGAATTTGCGCGCTTTGAAATACACAAGACAAGTGCAATGACAATCCTTCAAATGACAAGTACAATTCTTCATATTTTACGGGCTTGGAGAGCAAAATTCTTCAGTTGCGCACATAGAACGTCGTTCGCACGTGGAATATCTTCCGCGCGCAGTGCCTACTCTCTAGTCTGGTACATATATAAGATATATAATTCCACAGTTTTCAGAGACAAGAATACACCAAACCCATATTTGACAGAGTTGCCAAATGACGACGGAGAGGGAGCACTTGCATCATTGCCAGATCATGTATACATGGATTGTATGGGGTTTGGTATGGGGTGTTGCTGTTTGCAGGTACCTTGTATGAAATTGTGAATATGTTCTGTATCGTGTCATATGTTCTGTGTGTCGTTAAATATGCTGTATTCCAATAGCCACCATCAGGCTATCCTGCTTAAATTTGAATCTTTTTCTAATGATAAACAATAATATTATTTTATGCGGGGATTTGCGCTCCAGTTACACAATACCATATTTGTCTCCCACACGGATAGAGAATGCTTGTGAAGAGGAGGACGACAGTCCACGGAAAGTTCTTGTGAGGAAGCAGAAAATTTTCAGGAAATTGTTTAAAAAAAGAAGTACAAATTTTCTTTACTAAATCTAGGCTGTAAAGTCTAGATAAACAAAATGAAGTGTATATCAGTATGAACTATTGGTTTCTTCTTCACCAGGTGACTTTCCAAGCTTGCAACATAAATGAAGCGAGAATTCTGTATGACCAGCTGGCAGTGCTTGCTCCTATTATGGTCAGTTAACTATTTTATCATGTTGTTTACTTGCTCTTTACTTTAATAAATTGTGAGAAAATAGATCTGACCCACGTGAAATTAGAAACAACATTGTGAAAATATCATCAGTTGAATTAATCCCGCTATCTTGAACTCTCAAGGAAAAGGAAAATATGCTATAGATGGCGAGTTATAGCCGAAGCAACTGGGGGGATTTTGTAAAATAAAAGATTTCCGTTTCAAATATGACAATGCGATTTGTGATTTGAAAGAATAGATTTCACACTCTGAGTGCACTCTATCAATTTGTGATTTCGTTTATTATGATTTGCTTGGCTGCGTTAAAGGTCTTGAAATCTATTCTTTATAGTGACAAAGTGCATTGTCATGTTTGAGTTTGAAACCGCAAATCTTTTGCTTTACAAAATTTCCCCCCGTTAGTTGAAGCTAAATCCATAACTAAAAGGTCTCAAGAGAATATAAAACGGTTCCAGGTGACCGGGAATCGGAAAAGGTAAGTTTAGAGAAGGTAAGTATTTACCTTGAAAGTACCCTTTCAAGCCTGTATTAATTTCTCATAATTTCCCAATCCTATGTCTGAATCTGGTATGAGTATTTTGTTTTCAATGATGGGTTGTTCGAGAATTTTACGTCATGAAACAAGAATAATTTGGTACTTTTTACAAACAAACAAACAAACGAACTCTACTAAAAACTTATACCGGGTGTCCAAATAAACCTTACATTTGGTTTTGCAACTTTATTCCAAAAACTCGAGTACAAAGCTTTGTGTGATTACCTGCAACAGAAAACCTGATAACTAACAAAACATTTGAGACCTCATTCAGGGAAAATGCAAGTGTATGGGCGGATATTATTTTCGATAATCGACAGTTTAAATAAACAAAAACAGAGCAGAACGTCATTGAAGAACTTTTAGGGTTTGCATCCTTTCAGAACTGCACCTTTCCAATTCTTGTGTAATGTACAAACAAATCCCTGACACTATCTGCCTGGTCACTGCCTCCTCCAAAATCATCGATAGTGTGTGAGTTCCTACCAAAGCTCCTGCAAATATTAGACTGCGAAATTAAGAGAATTCTTGAATTTGTATTTCAAACTAACGGAAAATTTCCAATATTTCCGCTGCCATATTTGTATTTACGATGAACGAGATCTGAAATTTTTGGCTAGTTATAAGGCTATCTATTGCTTTGCTTTGTTGCTTTGTAAACAACGACTTATGTATTCTCGCGTTTACAAAAAAATTGCAAAACCAATGTAAGGTTTTTTTATACACAGTGCTAAAACCTCGGAAATGAGTTTGAAATGTCTGCCTCCGAGCATGTAAAGTTCATCAGTGGGTGTCCTTCCTGGGGGTGAACGTGTTGAAGTATAGTGTGACCACCGTAATATTTTCCATGTTGTAGCTTTCGCTGTCAGCTGGATCACCTGCCTTCAGAGGCACGCTTGTGGATCTTGACTGCAGATGGAGCATCATATCAGGATCGGTTGATGACAGAACCAAAGAAGAGCTTGGGGAAGTTGTACGTAGCATTTATATATGTTACCAATCAAATAACATTGTTTTTTCCATAATTATTTGAACCCGTTCTCTATCGAGAAGTGCGTGCGGTGCTTGTGCGATCTATCTTACATGGTTACCGGATGAAGATTACTACGACTTTTCTGTTGCTGCGCTTTTCAGCTGTGGATGCAAAACAATTACGATACTCCACATTGCTATTTATATTTGCTCAGAACAGTTTTCATTTTAGCTGTACGTACACAGGTGTATAGTTATAATAAGTGTATAGTTACAGACATCGATGGTGTGTACATGCTTACAAATGTTAAGATGTTTTGTTTACATTCATCACCTTGAACTTAGAACTGTGAAACGAAACATTGTTTTTGTTGTGAAACATACTTTACGAGATATGTTGATAAAACACTTAATAAATATTTCATGGTTGCACATTTTCCCATCACCCATGCCTTTGTATTGTGTCGTGTCCTACCACCCATATGTGTTTTTATTTTTGTGTGTTTTCTATTCATTGCTTTCTCATAACCCATGCATTTTTATTGTGACATACCAAGAATGATAAACAAAAAATAGAAAACACGCAAAAATAAAATACACACACCACGACTCCTAAAGTCTGTAATTTTGATTGCAATTTCCGTCGCTTTCAAATTATCTTCTGTCATCTGCTTTTTAGCCACTGAAGAATGATCAATTTGTTCTGCCCAAGTCTCGATACGATTGCGTTGACATGTACATTTCAGAGGCTGGCGTCAAATACAACGACCGAGAGGTTTTATATGAACAGGAGCACCTTGATCTCATTCTTGAAGCTGGTAAGCCAATCAATGTTTTGAATTTTCACAAATTGACTAGCCTGGCCTCTGTACGAACTTAAACAAACTTTCTTCTGCAGTGATTTTGTTGAATTGTTTTCCTTCATTTAAGTCAATTAAGTGTAGCCTTTAAACCGGAGATAAACTTTTTAGATAGCCTTTGAACCAGGGATAAATTCATCCCTGCTTTGAACAAACCTAAATATTTTATGTGCAGAAATTTTATCTAACTGTTTTCCTTAGTGATGTTGAGACCTTTGACAAGCTGACGTGTTTGTGAAGCTGAATGTTTTGAATTTTAACCAGTAGAAACTCAAAAGTATAAAAGTATGGGTAGCAGCTAATGAAATGGAGCCTATTTGGGTTGCCTTCTTCGACCTAACGGTCGACCTCTCACTAAATGAGCAAGAGCGACAAAACAGACAAAGATTCAGCACTGAATACGACAATTCAATTGATCACCTTCAAAGAATAGATTTTACACCTCCAAACAAATGCAAAAAACCACAATGAACAAAACTGCAAAATTTAGTTTTTTGCTGCAAAACTGTGTATTTTTATTTGATTGAGTGCACTCCTTTTCAATCGCAAACCGCATTGTTGTGTGCAAGACCTAAATCTTTTGTTTTGCGAAATTTTCCCTTCCTGACATGCGTAAAGTAGCGTTCAAATTTTTGAATGGTTGATCTTTTTGTTTTCTCTTAACCAAATTGAATAATATTCACACCTTTCTTGGCATTGTTCGAACAGGATCTCGACAGTTTTAGGTTTCTGAATTAAATGAATTGCACGCTTCGTTTTTCAGGTTTTTGGGGAAATTATTTTTGCATATTAATTTAAATGTCTTCGTTCATATATGTTTATGGAGATTTCTTTGGTATCGGGAAAAATAAAAAAGTTAGTTTCTTCAACTTCCCTGTTTTATAATATCCATGTATGAAAAACGAATCTATGGAATCCATATGGAATATGAAATCCATCTATGGAATGTATGCAATGCACTTAGAAACGGGCACATTTGGAATGTGGAAAGGCCGAAATTGTTATCCCATTTTATATTAGCAAACATTTCTATCTAGTTTATTTAACATTAAAATTGACTACAAATCACGAATTACTTTCAGGCATAGATAAACAAATGGCGGAACATGTGGCTCATTTATTTGTCAGAGATCCAATTTCAGCATTTAAGGAGAAACTACATCAAGATGATGAAAATGATACTGACCATTTTGAGGTAAACATTTCTATCTTTCATTTCTTCTTTTGTTTTCTTTCGTGTTCTGTCTTTTGTTTTCTTTCGTGTTCTTTCTTTCGTGTTCTTTCGTGTTCTTTCTTTTGTCATCGTGCAGCTTTACTTGTCAACCCTTGAATATAAATTTACCAAAGATAAAATATGGAAAACTGATTACAATAAAAACCCGCATATAAGTTAAGAACCTATAGTCTCTGAAAGTTAGACAATGTTTTGTCAAAAAATCCCTTAATATTTACTGAAAACACGAAAACATAGTGACTGTTTTACATTCTGATACTCTCATGTCTATTATAATAAACATCTACCGGGTGTCCCAGACAAAAGGCTACACGTTTGCAAAGCTATTGTGGAGGAGCATTAGCTTTAATATTTCTCTTTCTGATTTCATTTAATAACATGGAGTTCAACTTAGAGTTTGGTGCCTTAGTTTGTTAAATCAACTTAATGAAAAATAATCACTGAGTTATGCCCAATAATAACCAAAATTTTGGGTTTCTTCAAAGCCTTTTCATTCTATTGCTGAAAATTGGTTTCTTATGGCAAAGGAGCTTTGAAATGTGACATTTGAACAGTAATTATCAATAAATAGCAACACAAAAACAAGAGAAAATGCTCATGTCTGACTTGGCTTATGAAAATTTATGACATGCTACATGACTCCAAAGCAGTTATGTTGAATATGTTGATTATTGAGTAAATCTAATTTTCTTTCTGTTTATATTTCAACTTAATTGTGGGCAATAGACCTGGTCTCGTTTTCGTAAAAAATTCTTTACGCGTAAACTAGGCCAGACTTGACAGACAAAAAATGAAGAGACCTTTGACCGTAGAAGTTATTGGCCGTAAAATTAACCGTGATGTGTTTTTCGCATTTAATCACATTTAAAAAAAATAATTTAAATTTAACAGTCCTTTTTGGAATAAAAAATAAAAATCTTTTCAATTGAAAACTGCAATGTTATGTTCTAGCCTAGATCTTTTTTCATAAAATCTTTCAAAAAAATTTTGCATTTGCTTGTTTTCAATGGTATTGTCTCGCTGTCAAATGTTCAAGTTACTGATGTTGTTTGAAATACTCTGTGATGGACTTATTTGTATAAAATGATCATTTGATTTTTCAGAACATTCAGTCAACAAACTGGCAAAGTATCCGTTTTAAACCACCCCCTCCGAATTCAAAAATTGGCTGGAGAGTGGAGTTCAGATCCATGGAGGTAATCATCTTTAATAGCATTTAAAGGAAGACCCATCAGAGCCATGATTGAATTCCAGCGTACCGGGTGTCCCAAAATGGTTACACGTTTGCAAAGCTGTTGTGGAAAACAAGAGCAGATTTTGTAACAATAGTGAAATTGACACGCCAATTCCAAGCAATTAGCCATCGAAGACAAAGCGAATTCGCTCAAGCAGAAAATCAAAACAAACAAAGACATGTTTTGATTATCTGCTTGAGAGAATTCGCTTTGTCTTGAATGGCTAATCACTTCTAAATTGGCGTGTCGATTTCTCTATTGTTACAAAGTGTGCTCTTGTTGTTGTGGAAAAACTTTAGCATTGATGTTTCCGTTTCTGATTGCATTTAATAAATGAGACTGCAACTTGAAATTGATATCTTAGTTGGCAACATCGACTGTCAAATTGCTGAATTATCCCCAATGATAATCAAAATTCAGGGTTTCCTCTAAACCAGAGGATGTTTTTTCTAATGTATTTATAAAAATGTATGGCAAAGGAGTCTCGAAGTTGATCAATGAATGGTACTACACAACGAATCATTAAGAATTAAGTTGCTGCTGTTTTAATGCTGCTTAGGTAGACGATTCCACAAAAGATGGCGGCAAGGAAATTATTCCCATGATTCATTGCGCTCGAATCATCAGCAATTCAATAGGCATTCGATCATCGAGTGCAATGAATCTTGGGAATGATTTCTTGCCGCCATCTTTTGCAGAATTGTCTATTGACACCAAGAAAGCATTACAAAAACGTCTCTCAATGGGTAAAGGAGGATCTCTTATAAATACTAATGACATGAATCTTATTGAGAGAAAGTTTATTTCCCTTTGGGATGGCTGATTTAAAACGTGAAGCATTTATCCATCAATGTTGGCAAGTTTTGAATGTTTTTGGGAAAGTTTAACAAAGCGTGTTTTAAATTATTCCGTACAATTTTGTACCAGTTTCGCGCAGAGCCTATCCTAGACGGAGGTGTCACGAGAAATTGACTGAGTAGAATAAGAAATTTGCCGATAAATAGTAAGCTTAGCTTCGCTGACTGAATTGACAGACGAGGTAAAATTGCCGAATTAATACCGTTTTATATTTCCAGGGGGTTACCACATCCCCTGCACCCCATGAGGCCGGCCCTGGTTTCATGTCATACACTGTACAATTTTTGCTGGCACCTGTTTCGCAATTGCAATTAAATCAAACAAACTCCATTGCAATTAAATTTCACCAAAAAGGTTTCATCGTGTAGCAGTGCCTTGTCGTTATTTTTAACACGAAGTTATTTATTGCTAACACGCGAATATATATATCTGAATATTCCTTTTTTCGTTGAACAGGTTCAGCTGACAGACTTTGAAAACGCAGCCTACGTCGTGTTCATTGTATTGCTCACAAGAGTAATTCTATCATTTGATCTTGATCTCATGATCCCAATTTCCAAAGTAAGAACTTATTGCGATAAACATTTTTACATTTATTCGTTCATTTTTTAATTACCCTGGGGTCCCTAATAGAGTTGGGGGGGATCGAAATAAAAGGAGGGCTGGAAATATCCTGAATTTTCAATAGAAGGGTGTCTGAATAAAGGGGTTGAAATTTGGGCCAGGTTAGAATAATATTACTATGAAATTTATATGTAATATTGCTTTCTTTTCTAAATATTAAAAGTCTTCTAAAAGTACACATTTTACACAGATACAAATGAGAGGAAAATGTAATAACATATGTCAGATAACAAAATTCAAGACACTGGAATTATATAGTAGTCGGAGTAACTTCGCGGGAAGAGGGGTGGGAAAAACCTACGAAGTATAAATAAAAGGGTGGTCTTCTACTGGGGACTCTAGCGTACGTAAATGCTATTTCATACCAAGTGTACTTCATTTGTATCTTTTAATGTATAATTCATATCAAAGAAGAGTTTGAAAGTAATGGCTGCAGCAATTGTATCAGCGAAATGCCAACATTGTAGGGGAAATGATGGAGCAGAAATTCAACTGGAAAAGAATAAAGAAAAATGTAAGGAATTAAAATTAAGAGCCTCCCGTGAAACAAAAAATTGCCACGAGCAAGAAGAAGCGACACGATCAGTATGCCCATTAACTAATGAAGTAATGGAGATTGTTGAAATTCTAAAAGACAGTGTAGTGACGAAAACATAGCCATTGCGAATTGAAATATTTTGAGTTCAGACGACATCGAGGAATTATTACTTCGAGAAATTTATAAAACTCAAAATTGAAGCAAAGAGCGGATGCAAAAAACGTTTCTCATTCGCTTCGTAAGTCCCATGGAATAGCCAACGAAACTGTAACGATGCATCTAAATACGAGGATTTACAATAGAAGAGTTAATAAAGTTACAAACAGGGGGGCTGAATCTCTTAGATTAAGCGAAGGGAAAAAGGAAGAGTTAGCCAGATGATGACATTATTCAAACAACACAAAATGAAACTCCTTCGAATTCGATTACGAGAAAGCAGCAACAGACCATTCCTTGAGATTTAAGAGTATTGAATTCTACATTGATTGAAATGAGAAAGGAAGACGATGTTTTACACAATCAAAACACCATTTTAATGCTGAAAAATCAAAAGTTAGAAGAATGTAGAAGTGCTGAACCCATTGATATGAAAAAAATTGTATCTCCATAAAGCTTTGCAGTGCAAGTTTTAAAAATGACCTCAAATCTAAAATCCTTAAATGTAATGGTTATATTAAAGACTCTTGGAAAACAATCAACCAACTTTTAAACAAAAGTTCTAAATCAGCTTGAGACAAATACATTTCCTGATATGTGGAAAATCGCAAGGATTACACCTATCTTCAAAGATGGAGAAACAAATGAAAAATCTAACTATCATCCTGTTACAGTACAGTTTTTCCTGTTATTTCCAGACTTTTTGAAAAACGTGTCTATAATCAACTGTACGAATATCTTCATGAGAACAACATTAACAGTGAAGTTTCGCCTCTGGTTTGTTTAGGGATCTCATTTACTTCTTATTTAAAGGAGGTGGACAAGAACAGTTTAGGCGGGCTGGTTTGCCAAGACAAGATGATTTTGCGAACATTTACCAAGAATAACATTATCCAATCCTCCATACTATCGGGTCATACTTACGCAGAATATGCTAATGCTATTCAGATTACCTAAACATATGTATATTCTTGCCGACCATGCCAGAATGTATTGGTTTCATACCACGTTTTTGGGGATTTTTTGTAGATTGAGGAAAACATGAAGAGAGCAATCAAGCGTGATTCTCTGCACACAGAGAAATTCTACTTCAAAAAGGATCTGTTGAAATGTAAGTACTCTGCTCCGTACATCTATGTTTCAGGGGAGGAGTGTTGTGGCTACGCTTCGAATACTGGGTAAGTAAAAACAAGTTGTGGCGTTCGCTAGCTAAAACATTTGCGGTAAACTCCTTTTAATTCCGCAAAATTAACCACATGTGTAGCTGAGATGTCAACTGATGCCCGGGGGGCTGTACCATTTCACTCGGTTAGGGGGGGTGTGTCCGAGGTAATCTTGACCTGCTTGCAAGAAAGGTTGAATCTTGTTTTTCAGAAAAATCTTTTTTTATAGACATTTGTAACACAACAGTCATTCCTTTTATAAGTGTAGAAATGTTGACCCGCTAGCTGTAAGCTTATTAGTTTTTTCAACATCGCCTTTGTGATAACAACATTACCTTTATGCTAGAGGTTATCTTGTATCAAATGTGGACAGTATTATCGCTATTACCATTAAAGGGAATGTATCCACTAAAATAAAGCCACTTCGCTGGGGTTCGTATAGACCGTTTCGGAGATCGCGAGCCATGTTACAAATGGGGCAAAAAATTGCCGCGTTTTGTATAGCCGTCAATATCTCATGGAAAAAATAATGAACAGTTGCAATACAAAATACGGTCAAAATGGTCTATTGTAATAAAAGATTACATGTGTTTAAACAGCATTAATTCGAGATTTCTCGTAGTCTTCCAGTTTTTTTTATAAGTAGATGAAAACAAGGCAAGAATTTCCTGTCATCAATTACATAGTTTCTCAATTGTGAGTCAGCGTTATCAAGAGTTGCTCTTTGTGAGTCAGCGTTATCAAGAGTTGCTCTTTGTGAGTCAGCGCATACTATGATCAGCGTTATCTCTGCTTTAGGAGTTATCTTTATTTTATATTCCTTTTGATATTATTAAACATATAAATGTTATTATTTTTAATTATCATGTGCAGGTGAAGGACGTAAATGCGAGATTGAAGATGAATATGGCGAAATGACTGTTGATGAAATCATTAATGGCCTTGTAAGTATTATTATTATGCAACTGATTGAAATGATTTGCATCACAAAGAGTTTTCGACGTCGACATTTCGAGCTTTCGACGTCGTTTGTTACGACAATCGCATTGGCTATTCATGGCACACAAGAACAAATATCAAAAACCTTTTTTATAAATTAAACAAAAATAACTTTTTTTTGACTACCAAAACATTTATTTATCAAGCTTAAAAGCATTGGCACGTTGGCTGAGTGATGAATGAAATCCAAAACACGAATTTGACTAACAATACTTGGAGGGAGAATATGAAAATCGCATTTCGTTCGCCAGTTGATTCGTTTACATTTCGAAAACAGCCAATCAATTGGCAATGTTGTGAACCTGTGATACAAATTGTGTGCTGTGATTGGCTAGTCTCAAAATGTAAACAAACTTGCGGCTAGATCAAATGCAAGATTCTCCAATGCTCTTTGGGGGGGGGGGGGGGGAGGATGAAAACGTAAGAATCAACGGACAATTGAATTCACCAATAGATAGGAGGATATATGCTCCTTAATCCTTCTGTCAGAAAATTTCGAAAGACAGAGCTGCGCTCCACCAAACAATATTAACAGCTAGTTCTATAGTGGTGTTTTTTGATTGAAATTTCAGTATTATTTTATTTTTGATGATTAGATCTTTTCAAATTGCCAAGTCTTTTTTAGAATACAAATTTAAAATTGGCCTTTGACGTCTTAACATGTCAAGCTTTTAACTTTTTCAATTTAAAATTGGAAAACAAAGCTTTTGAGTACTAAAATTTGGCTCCGCAACATTGTTTGTTTTCGTTTTCCAGTTAAGAAAGTTTCGCTTTGTTCTCGAGGGATAATCGCTTTGAAACCAGTGTGTCGATTTCACTATTGTTACAAAATTCGCCTCTCCTGATTG
The DNA here is from genome assembly GCA_036873815.1 of Phacellophora camtschatica. NCBI lineage: Eukaryota > Metazoa > Cnidaria > Scyphozoa > Semaeostomeae > Ulmaridae > Phacellophora > Phacellophora camtschatica. The sequence goes on along the minus strand of JAYJMH010013289.1, from coordinate 6,336 downwards.
TGTGAGATTGGATATGGAAGGATATATCATGTGGAGTTTTAGTAACATGCTGGTATTCAATAAACTGATGTACTGGTGATATCTTTGCTCATTTGCAATATTTACTTGGCAGATACATTCAGTAATCCGAGGTTGTGTTGTATTAGTAATATCACAAGTTATTATCTTGTGTAAAACTAATTATCCATTTCTTACATTTTCGAATGCGGAAATAATCGTACTTTGATTTCAGGATGGTGGATTTCCAGGATTAATTCCATTGATGGAGAATTATTTGGACAGTGTTGATGTTGACATTGACACACGATGCACAATCAGCCAGTACCTTAAGCTTATCCAAGACAGAGCTTCGGGTATGTTAATTACTCTTTATTCCCAGGAGATCACCTTTTTATGGGGCAAGGAGCGTCTCAACATTGTAAAATACTGGATATTTTGAAAAACGTGTTACAAAATTAAACTCTCTTTATAGTGATCAATCTTTTGACTTATTCGAAATATAATCCATAATGTTTTGCAACGGTTTAGTTAAACATCAAACTGCTATTTTCCGTTATTAGTGAATTGAATGTGACATTTACCGACTTCGAAGCCCAGAGCTTTGGATGTGAACAACGGCTAGTTTAGAATACGTTTGATGCACAAGGGTTAACGACAAGCCTCGTTGATTGAAGATCGCAATCTTCCGAGCGCCGCTCGAAGGCACAAAATATCATCACAAACAGTACTGGTCAAGAACTATGGATAAGGTATTAAGTTTATGATATGGCACTTTCGCGACAGGCACATTTACCTTATTCACAGTGCTTTAATTGCAGGCACTTTTCTCTGATGGCCATGTTGTTATTCTCAATTGAAACCGCTGAATTATTATTTCTAGTACATGATCAGACTTTTTCAACGTTTATTTCTTGCTTTATCAGGATTTAAAAAACTTCAGGTGAACGTTAAACTTTTTCACTTTTATGCACCGATCAAATAAGAAATGCACTTGCAGCAAGTCTTGTATAAAATATAAAATGTCATTATTATAGGAGAGCTGATGACAATGGCAACATGGATGCGCACTTTCATACAAAATCATCCCAAGTACAAATGTGATTCCAACATCAGCGAAGAAATTGCATACGACCTTGCTGCGACGGCAGACAAGATTTCGAAAGGAGAATTGGGATGCCCAGAATTGTTTGCTCAGCCTGAGACAAAAACGAGCCCATTCGTCCCAGACAAATGTCACCAAATGGAACAGGAGTATGAAATAATGGTAAAGAAAGTGACAGAGCGACAAAAATTGAATGCGGCTGCTAATGGAAATGGTGTTGTCAATGGAAATGGAGCTGCCAATGGCAATGGTGTTGTCAATGGCAATGGTGTTGTCAACGGCAATGGTGTTGTCAATGGCAATGGTGTTGCCAATGGCAACGGTGTTGTCAATGGAAATGGTGTTGCCAATGGCAACGGAATTGCTAACTCTTGAAATGGGATCAATAGAGACACAAGCAAACTGTATGAAAATTTCTGCTAACCATTTGTGAATTTTGAAAAATCACAGTACTAATAAAGTATTAACACTAATTAATGGGAATTGTAAATAGTTAGTTTGATTGTAATTGATGAAATAGAAGTGAATATTTTACATTCAATGTCAATATAGTGAATATTTTTGGCCCCCTCCTGTGATTTAATTTTCGTAAATTGTAAATTGCAGATAAAAAGTAGCCTGCATCTGTATACTGCCAAAACTGAACTTATTGGCATTGGGAAGGAATTTCTGTAAATTGAGTAACATAGAAATTGGCTGTAAAATATTCTGTTCTCACCGAAATCTGAAATGTCACTTGTGTTATCAGGCCTGGCTGTTTAAGGAGAGCTATATCCGCTCTTGCTCATCCCAGGGTCCTCTCAAGTGCTGGAGGAAAGCGGTTTATTGCTCTCCTAGTTGCAAGTTTACAAACACACACATATCAGAAAACTGAAAATATAACAAACCTACAATTGTAGTAAAGAATTTCAGGTTTAAAAAGAAAGAGCCCTTTCCCCCATTTAAAACAGATAAACTAAAAGAGAAAAGAAAATAAGATTAAACGTAACACAAGGAAACCAGATTGAAGACTACACCAAGAAACCCATTAGTATTTTTCATGAAAAATGCTTTCATTTTAGATCTAAATAAATCATATGTACTTACAACCCTGGCATAAATTGGGAGCAAATTCCAAAGTGATGCACCATAGTATTTAATTGAGCGGCGTCCAATTTGTAAAATTTTATGGAATTTTCTTGTACCTTTGATCCAATCAGAAGATGTTCCAGCAAATATCTAAATGAATATCTAATGGCGTAACTAACAAGTCCATCAGATTTTCCGTTAGATTTTCCATCAGATATTCCTTTTCAAGAAAATCATATTCATTGCAGGGCTGCGTCATTTCAGTAGGCGCAAACACGAATGAGGAAAAAGACGTGCCTTAACCTGTAAAGGCTCTTACAATACAAATATCCAAATATTGCCCAAAAATAACGTGTGTAATGGGCGAGTAAACAAATTACAAGTTTGATATTAATCAATTCAAAGTTTAGCCAGTTTTTAATCTGCTTTTCAACATCGTTCAGTTTAGGCCTGCTTACACTTCTGACGTAAATTGGGTATAAGAAAAAGAAACTTCACACTTTGCTTTATGTTTGCAGTGTTACAACATGTTCCAGGGACAGCGGAGACAGTGATGCTGGTGGAGCTATAGCCACACTACTTTTGTTAAAATCCCTTTCTCCTTAATCTTTCATTGCTCACTGCTTGCTTTTCAGCGGTGTTTGGTCTTTTTAGCCCCACCACTTTCAGACTTTTCCGCGGTCCCTGAGTGTGCATTGGATTGAGTGGCTGAGCCATTGACTTCAGCCAGGTTAAGGCATAAGGTAGATCGGTTTATATGTTGAATCGATATTGGTTTCTTGTCCTACCCATTGCAGAATGAAAGCTATTATAGACGGTGTTTGTGAGAAGGTTAGGTTCCTTGAAAAAATTATACTTTCACATTTTCATACTCCCATCCTATTGACAAATAGAAGCATTTGACTTTTCCAGAAAAACTGTGCTGTTGTAGCCGCCTGTATGCAACCTCCAAATTGAGGAAACACAGGCTATGCTCTTGTTGCTTTCCTACCTATTTGCACCCAGTGTTGTATGAAATTGTGATCTGAGTTTGGAAGTTGTGGATATCATGTAATTTTTATATTTTTAGCAGACTTGTATAATATAATATGTTGTATAACCGACAGCCATATTTAGAAATGCTGGGTTTTTAATTTCAATGTTGAATGCAAACATTTAAAGCATAGGAACATTTTGTGTTTGATCTACCCACAAGTTGGTTCATAGTTTGAGACTATCACGTGACAAACAAACGTTTTACCACGTGTCTAGAAATACTGGGTGGAGCAAAATAATATCCGCCATTTGCTGGGCTATTCTGCAAATGCCATGTGTTACTAGGCCATAAAAGTAACGCATAAACATACCCGAAAGATTAACTTAGATTTAGAGACATGGCTCAACCTTTACTACGACGATTCTACGGCACCCAAAAATAAAAATAAGTGTGTTCCGTCAGATTTCAAAATGAATTTAAAAGATTTATCGAAAGTCCATTCTATGAATTCAATGCTGCTGCAAAAATCAGAATTTTCAAGGGAATCTTATGATAAATGTTTATTGGACTGAGAATATTCCGTCGTCCGGATTTCTCATGGTGCATTAATTCAAAAGGTTTCTCTGAGAGGTGTCACCTTTTTCAATGAATGCCTACCTTCAGAGTTGTGTTTTGTGATAAAATGTTGACCATTCCTTTTGTTTGGAATGGCCTAATTTCCTCAATATTTCTACATCATTTGGAAGAGGATTTTTCAGAAACAACAGAAGCACCCTATGTGTTAAAAGCTAAGTTAGCCTTTAAGAAAACATAATTCTCAAGCTAGGTGTTTTGATTGCTGGTTTTCTCAACACAATGCAACAAATGCCGCAACTTAAACAAATACTCCCCCAGTATATGAAAAAATTACGTTTTTAGTATGTTAAAAATTCATTTTATCCATGAATTTTTTTTTTATCAAAAACATTAACAAAAACTAAGTATATACGGTGTGGGGTAAAAATTTATATACACAATCTTCACTGAAAAAATCGTATGACTCCATTAATATCATTAAGCATTCTTTGATCTTCACTAAAAAATTCAAAAGTTTCTTAGCGATTTTTCACTCACTAGTAAAAGTTTCTTAAATTTGTGTGGGTTTCACTGGTGAGTTTCTTACAAAGTAGTTTCTTATAAATAAAAAACATACAGACATGCTCGCAACATGCTCGCAATGACATAAAAACCAGTTTGTTTGCATTTCACCATGATAAATCTCTTGGGAAGTCTTTGCTTTGTAATAAAATTTAAATTTTATAATAAAAAATGTTGCCTCAAAATGTGTTTTTTTCATTGCAAATTTTTTTGGGTAAAAATAAACCTGAACTGAATGAACCTTTTATATAATAGATTTGCTTGTTTATTTTATGGACTATGGGCTGGACACCATTCTAAATGTTTTGTTGTTGCACATATTAGGTACTAGTCTACTGGTATTTAGACTAATACTGGGATTGGTGTACAGTACTTGGAACAAATTTTAATTTAAAAAAAATCTAGTGTTAATGTGTGCACTCACTTACTTGGCACACTCAGCAGTGTAATTAAATTCATTCCATGTGTTTAGTATATGTACCTCTGCTTTGGCTTTCCTCCTCACCTCAAATCCCTTCTCTTTTGTTATGCATTGAATCCAATCTACAGAATGTGGTACATTTTGCAGAGCACTCAGGGGTGCAAAGTGCTCATAGCCAGTGTCAAGTGTCAAAAAATTCTTCAATTTCTCACAGGGTCTCCTTTTCAGTGCGAAATCTTTGCTGTTTACCTCTCCAGGACAGGTATGCTAGACATTATGCCTTCCAAGTGGAAAAATTTGGCTTTTTCATGTAAAAAGTAAAATGGTAATCTTTAAAATGGGGTGTGGTTTTAAGAGAGGAATGGCCTTTATAAAATTTGACATTCAGGTGCACCTTCTGATGCGGTGCCCGTAACAACGAGCCATAAACGCCTTAGTCAAGTCACTCTACAGACTGGCATTGAATCATATAATCAACAAAGGTAGACTATATATGTAGACTGGTTACTACCCTTCTTTGTGTGTAACTAACAGTAATGTCTATCACCAAGATAATTAACAATGTTTTCATGAAGTTGAAACTTCCTACAGTACAGTTCCTATACACCTCTATACACATCTACCTCTACACCCTAATTAATAAGCAGCTGTTTTTTATGAAGTTGGTTTTTTATTTCACACAAATTTTAAATTGTGAAAAAAGGATTTTCTTGCTTTTTTTTCATTCTGTCTGTCTGGCAAAAATGACGCCTTTTCTTAATTTAGGGTATATATTTAGACTATTGTACTTATTAAACTTATTAAACTTTGATACACAAATATTTCAAAATTGATTACATAACCAACCTAAGTTCCTTATGTCCTTTACCTGCTGGCTTGGCTTGGCCTCTCTGCTTCTTTCTTTTCTCGCACAACCTTCTAAACTTCTTCTTCACCGTCACCCGTCTCTTCTGTATTTCATCTTTTTTTACAGAAAAGCAAAAGATCAACCAAGCAATACATGTTTTAAAAAAAAGCGGGAATTTTAATTGTTGTTGTTGCTGCTGCAATTTCTGTCTTTGCCTAAACCCCAGACCTGACCAAAACTTGTCTGCTCGTTCCTGTCTCAACCCCGTCTCAACCTTGTACCCTACCAATACCCTACCAATGTTGTAAATTTTTAATAAACAAGTTAAAGGATGTCAAATTTAAATATTTTAGAGAGAAATATTTTTGCCTTGTACAAGAACTAATTTCTTGCTCGAAGTCTAAGCGGCACGCTTTACTTACGTTCCTTGCGCATTAAAATAAGACTCTTTTCATTTATCCCTCCTGAGACTAAATAAATTCAGTTGAACCTATATCTATCGTTTCATTAAAACTCGTAATTTAATCTAAGTAAAGTTTAACGTTCGAATTCGAGACGAATCTTCACCTGTATAAACAACTCAGAAATTAATGTACGTATGTGAAAAACGAACTATTATTGAGTTTTACCAAGAAGATGCGAGATCAGTGGCGGCAACGCCACGGGGGGCTGGGGGGGTGGACAGGTACCCCCCAGTTATCGTCAGGATCGATTTTGTAATTCGTCTAAATTCGAAGAGAAAATGTTGGGGGGGGGGATAATATTTTGGCGAAGCACTTCACTTT
>JAYJMH010013278.1:0-22272 GCA_036873815.1 Phacellophora camtschatica | reverse complement strand
AAACTTAAAACTCATGACACATTTATTATAAGGCCTAAAATGCCTCAGTTCCAAAACTTGTTGTTTTCGCTGCAAAGCACTTTTGGACATAAATGGATATATTATCGCTGCTACGTTTGCGTTTTTAATAATCGAGGTCAAAAATTTTTCGTATAATCAGGCTGTTTAATAGATGTGTTTACGAAAAGTTTCATACTCACGGTTTTGCATAATATTTGCAAAAGCCGTGTAAGGTTTTTTTTTGGACACCCGGTAGATATTTGTACTCCACATTAAATAAAGTAAAGAAGAAGAAAAACGTTTTCTGCATCATGTAGGTTGCATGTATTTTAACGTGCATTCTATGAATAAAATTGATTAATTGATATCATCATATAGTTTGTGAAACTTGCTTTATTTTAGAGTGAAGCCAATTTGAAATTATCTTTTATTGATGAATTTAGGCAAATCCAAAAGACTAGTGGGGTGGGGGGGGGGTTACAGTTGTTAATAATTTGGCGCTTAGGATATATTCCACAGTAAAGGGTATATTCAATGATATTTTTGCAGAGATCAAATCTCCTGGCTCCTCTTTATCAAGTTCCATTTACCCACAATTTTCATCAAGCAGTCAAACATCTCGCAGCTCATCTTCTTCAACCTCGCAAACTTTTGAATTTCGGATCCCCATAAAACCTGCTGTACATAAAGTGTTGTCCAGCTCTTTAAGCAGCGGAAGCCCTTATGAAGAAACTTCAAACAAGACCAAACCTGACAAAACGTTAGAATCATCTCCAGAGCTTTCTCCTCCTGATGATCTGTCCGCAATTTCCACCCCGTTTATGAAATCTACGCCCGTTGATTTATCGTCCAAAGAAAAAAATACCGATTTGACTGATTCGTTGGTGTACTCGCTGCCAGATTCTTCTCATGCATCGCCGACAAGTAAAGAACCCGATACTAGCAGTCTCTTGCATTCTCAGTTCTTGGAACCTGAGAAAGCGGAACATGAGAAGATCATTTTGCCAAAGTGGGTGCAAAGTAACAGGCAAGATGAACTGAAGGAAAGTAAAATCGAAAGTAAAATCAATTTTAGTTCCAGGTTGGTAATAAATGTTATTACTTTTATACACCCCCGTCTAAGAATCCCGCCGTTTTTGCCTGGAAAAATGGGTCGAAATTTTGTTCTCGGACTGTTTTAACATTCCCCCGGCAAAAAACTGCGTTCCCCACCGGCAATCCCGTCCCGGCTCGAGAGAGCATACCACAATGAATGGAAAAGAGGGAAAATGTTCCCAGGCCGCTTTCTACCATGCCACCAATCCATCTAGACGGGGGTGTTCTTATTCAAACTGAGAGCTGCATTTTCACCTATATTGTTGTTATCCCTGTTGTATCCAAAACAGTGACCATATTTCCAAAAGAGAAGAATTAACAAACAAAGATATGCTTTATTATAAATGTATAATATAGCTTCAAAACATGGTTGAATATTTATAGAAAATATCATTATACACAATGAACATATTTGGCAACTTCTTTCAATAATTTTAAACATTCTATTTAGAATGTATATATTGTAATTAGGTTTTAATGATATGGACAAGAATCCATATGACATTTGTTAAATGCTTCTATTCTTTTCATAGCGATTCCTCCGGTCACATAGAATCTGGTCCGCCTTCATCCGGAATCAGTGACGAAGATAGTTGTGTTTATCCACTTCAAGAAATAAGTCATCCGTCCGGTGACAGTCAATCACTTATTGATCCGGTTGATTCTAAAATTTCTCCGGTTATTTCGAAAATCGTTATACCGGACAGCAGCGTTCAAGATAGCTGGAATGTTCCGGAAACCCAAGAGTGTACATCAGCGTCAATTGAAATGGAACTATCACAAACGACAATAATTCCGGAATCTCAAAAGTCTGCACCAATGTCAATTCAAATGCAATCACCAGAAGCAACAACAACAACAGAGCCAAGCAAATATCTTGAAGAAGAATCTTTTGACGACATGAATATCGAAATGTCGCAAGACCTTTTCAATCCACTGACATCATCAGGAACTGCGCTTAACAGGGGTAGCCCAGAAAGTGGTCCTTTGGTTGGCGAAAATGCCCCAGATAATGTGTCTATGAAAAGTAGCTCAAATGAAGAAAATTTTGAGTTGTTTTTAAGCCAAACGCAATTCCATGAAATGAAAAATTTGCAAAATGAGGTTGTGGAGGATAAATCACGTGTTGTTGACGAATCAAATAATTTGCAAATGAAAGAAGTTTCGCAAGGTGCAATTTCAGTCGTAGCAAAAGCAACAAGTTCAGAACATCAGCAAAAACGGAATGGGCAATATACCCTTATTTCTGATGCAAAATCTGCAGATGCACAAGATTGCACAGGAACACCAAAAGCAACACCGAGCCAGTCAATATTGAGAACAAATACTGAAAATATTGAACCATCTTTTGTTGTGATCAGTTCAAAAAGTGCAAGGAAAGCAATGCAAATGCAACGACTTGACATGCCGGAGTCTGCTATTCAAAGAGCAGTTGCCGGGAGTTCGACCGAATCAGCTTCATCTGCACATGCGCAGTTCCATTTATTGTTACCTCCAGAAGGAACGTTACTTCACCCAACAAAGACACTGACGCCACCGCAGGGGGACTCGATGTTAGATTTTTCAATGAAATCTCCTCAAGAGGAAGACAAAGAATCAAGTATTTATTATTTTAATATGATTTTATTCATTGGCTTTAATTTAATTAATTAATCGTTTCACTTTTAATGTCATAACTAGTTGATGTTATTTATTAATCAAAACTCATTCACCTTTCACCCCCGGATCTATCTCAATTAACAGTCAAATCCTATCGAAGTTTCATTTTTCAGGGGTGCCACTTGCAAACAAAGTTCATTCAAAACACAACCTTGTGATGCAATTACTGTGAAGTTCTGTCTTCGTTTACCTCCTAACGGGGGTCACCCAAAAAATTATCCCCATTTGCAGGGCTGTGGCTCGAAATCCGCGAAACTATGAATCTCGAATTGTATGCAAAACGGTGTCCGAAGGGCAAACTTAGAGTTTAGGATATTACACAGTCATCTGCCATCACGTTTACATGGCCAAAACTGGAAAATAAAATAGCCTTTATCCACGAGCTTTTAAGTCAATTAAAAAGCCACCATTCGTTTTCAGTCCATCTTTTGACATTAAAATAACCTGCTTGCTTCTATATCGACTTGGGGAGTTTGATCAGTGAATATTATAAACTTTTAACTCAAAAAGCATCATTAAAGCAAGCAGGTTGTTTTAATGTCAAAACATGGACTGAAAATAAATGATTTTTCGCAAATTCACTAGGAAACTCACGAATTAAAGCAATTTTGATTTCATGATTTGTGCAGGTAAACAAACGTTGGTCGCAGATAACTGGATGATATCTCAAACTCTATATTTGCCTTTAGGACGTCGTTTCGTGCACAATTTTAAAATTTGTAGTATCACGGATTGCAAGCTACAGTCTTGCAACCAGGGATAGTTTTTTAGGGATGAGATAGGGTCACCCGGTATTAAATTCCCCAATGATACCGGGTACGGTGCGTCAAAAAAATGGAAAATCTTTGACGAGCTACCAAAAATTGCACGGATAACGATTATTACAGTTGTTATTCACGTCAAAAGGACTAAACTAGTAAAAGAAGACGCTTGTGCGTCGACGACGCATGAAAACTGATGACACATAAAAGCTGAAATAGTCTTTGATTAGAACGAGTCTTTGACATGGTCGCGGGAATCTCTCTTTGCCCATGTGCTTTCAAGATTTAGAAATTTGACAATGCTTTTCAGTGTTTTCGAGATTCTTTGAGATCGAAACTTCTTCGAAAATCATTTCGAACAAGCATCGAAAAAAATCACCAAAAATAGTTTTTAACTAATTTGGTCCTTTTGTCGTATATATCAACTTTAATCATTGTAATCCGTGCAGTATACGATTTTCGGTAGTTCGCAAAAGATGTTCCGTTTTTTTGGTGCACCCGGTAGTCTTTGTCTCTGTCGCATGATTTAACACATTAAACTTGTTTTTCAGATTCACAGAGTATTTTGATAGCAACTCAGCATCAAAAAGATGAATCAAATAAAGAACCGCAATCTGAACTACTACCCGTCGTTAAAGAAGACCAAGACATTGAATTAGAAAATAGCGAAGACACTATCAAAATTCTGAATATTTCTGGTTTTCCTCAAGTGAGCTCGGAAAGTCGTAAAGAAGCTGTACAAGGAAACAGGGAAGGAAGTCTGACAATATATGCAAAAGCTTTAGAATTTGGAAAAGCCAAAATCAAAGATAAGACGCCTTCGCCTAACGCTAAAAACACGGACCCATTTGCATTTTCAGATGAAAACAAAGGTCAAGGTATGTTTTGATTTTTGCAACTCGCAAAAGTGAGCTACCAAGCTAAATCATGGAAGTTGAAGGGAGATCGTAGATGAGGGAATAGAATCACGGGGAAAGGGAATGGAATTTCCTGGGGTCTCTGTGTTTTTACAAACAGTTGCAAAGCATTTATTACCGAAAATCTTACCCAGTTGTTATGTGACGTATTTAGTTTGATATGAAGCAAAATAAATGTTAAAGCTGATATATTTGATTTTTTACACAGCGTTAATTATTATTTTCGTAAGTTTTGATGTACACAATTTTGGGTGGTACTATATTTGCTTAATTTTCAGCCAAAATTTGGAACTCAAGTTGCTTAAATAGTTGCTTAGCTCGGTCAGAGGAGCCGTATTTTCGAATGCTTCGAAAATTATGGCTTTACGGGCCAATCATGAACCAATGAAATTGCTCGGTCAGAGGAGCCGTATTTTCGAAGTTGCTTAAATGGTTGCTTAGATGTTTTATACTGGGCTTAAATAGTAATTGAAAATAGCACTGGGTTTAACCAGTCCTGTGCATGGCAACACTACCCTACTACGGAAGCAAGATCCGAATATTTTCCCTTGTAATTGGTTTCTAAGACAACGCTGGTGCAATACTGCTTCGAAAATTATGGCTTTATGGACCAATCATGAACCAATGAAATTGCTCGGTCAGAGGAGCCGTATTTTTGAATGCTCTCTAATAAAATGTTTTGTCGGCACTTACCTCCTGGAAATAGGACAGTATACAGAAAAGTCGTTTTGACCAGTAAATGGTTAAAACGGTAAGAATGATGAAATATTTACTCACATTGATTATCGTATTCTCAAACATCTTAAAGGCCTTTGATGCAACCAGCTCCATATTCAAATCCATCTATTGTTTTACTCTCTGCAAGGAAATATGAGTCAAGATAAATGCTTGGCGATTGAAAAAGTCATCCACGTCGTCACGTCAAAGAAACTTTACGTCACCGAGTACCGCTGCTCAGAAACCGGTAAACTGTTAAAGTCTGTTGAGTATACAGAGAATGGCGAGGAGAAATATGACATCTTGGAGGAGACAAAGACTATGGTTCCCATCGAATTCATTGAAACAGATTCTGGTGCCAAAGAAATACAAGGTTTGGATTTTTATCTCATTTAATTTGCAGCAATGCAGAGCTATAAATGTATGCTTGTATTGAAACTTCTAGCCTTTTTTAAAAGCTTTTAACTACAAGACCTACAGGGAACTCAGCTGTCTATCTTTTCGAGGTCGGTAAATGAGTACCAGCTCAGCTGGGGGAAAGAGGTTATCGAACCAGGTAATGGAGTGGCTCCCTCCCCTGCCCACCAGTAGCAGCTAATGAAAAAAGAGCATTTAGGTTGCTTTTAACCTGGCTGTCTGCCTTCTTACTTACTTGCTTACTCACTCACTTACTTACTCACTCACTCATTCACTTACTTTTTACTTACTTTATTCATTTACTTACACTTACTTTGCGTTTCCTTTTCTTGTTTGCATGACAACCACCATGGTTTTCATGGAAACGTTATTAACAACAGTTTTAAATTCGAACTGTTTGAAAATACTACAAAGTATTGTCCATTCGTACTTGGTAAACGAAATCGACAATGTTAAATTTTGAATATGAAACTATTTTGCTTATATTATTGTTACAGGCGAGAAAGCGTCCGAAAGACGCCAGACACAAAAAAGGGCAAGGCCTTCATCGCCATTACCAGGTGGAAGCAGCTCTTTCACCAAACGACGAAAAGTCACAAATACAGGTAAATGATAGGTTCGTTGCCCACGTATTTTCTATTGTGTCCTTCTCCCCGTATGAAGTGTATTGTTGTTTTTTGTACAGTAAAAACCCGCCAATAAGAAACTCTATATTTTGTTTAATCTCAGTACAGGCTCTTCTGGTTTCTGGGTCTAAAATCTCAAATAATGTGATAAATGGGTTTGGGGTACAGTAAAAACCTGCACATAAGAACCTCTGAGACAGGCTGAATAATTTATTATATTGAAGATAAATATATATATAAACTATTAAAAATTATATCAACTGCAATAGTTGATAAGAGATTCGTGAGCCATTAAGGGTACCGGAAATTCTTGAATTAACCCCCTCTAATTAGCCCGTTTTTGAATTAACCCCCGACTCTTTCCTATGGGATAACTACATAAATATGAATACTGTGGGATAACTGAGTATTGAAAAGAACAACATTCATGCATATAAACAGAATTCGCCGAATAAAATGTGAAATAACAGGCTTAAAAGTATGAAATTCGAGGATTTACAATCAACGTTAGCGTGGGTATCAGTGGCATAGGAACCGGAGAGGCCTGGACGAACGTGCACCCATTTCTCACAAATCTGAATGGGTGCTCTTCAACGTGTGGCTCTAAGGTACTTAAAATATGCCCCTCTATCACTGTGCACCCCCTCCCCCACTTTTGAAAACGCGAATATGCCTCTGTTGTTAGGTATTCATAAACTATATATAATATAATACAGAAACCAAATTGCTATCTTTTCATTGCTATTTGCAAAACATTTGTGATAAATTCATATTTTCTACCCTTTCACACTTTAAAAACTTGGAGCATTTTACAGAAGTTTATTTGATGAATGCTTCGTCTTTAATCAATTTATTTCTCATCTTTTTTTTAATTATTGCTTCTATCGTTACATGATTATAGATGAAGAGAAACAGGATGAAAAATCAGAGTATGAAAAACTCATTGAGCTGGCACAAGAAGAACAAAAAGTGTCACGAAGACAGACGAGAAGTCTTGCGAAAGAGGCTGAAGTCGACACTACTTTACCGTTTATTGAAGTAGGAACACGAGGATTCGGTGAATGGTCAGACAAATGCTATTACCCGGGTGTAATATCAGAGCAAACGGATGATGGCAGGTAACTACATTATGACTATCCTAGGCCCTGCGTAAACAAAAACAAACAAAAATGGAAACTTTTTTGTGAGCCTGATCTCAGGCTAATTTATACTAATTTATGCTAATTTAATAATTTATGCTAATTTATCTCAGAATTATCTAGTCGGTAGACTACTAAGCACATGCTTAAGGCACCAGCAAATTTGGGGAACCAAATAACAATATTCAGCATAAAAAGGCAATCTCTACCACCTCAGAGTATCTAAAGAGTCTGGTTATGTAAACATGTTTCAGCGTGGAATGGGCACCATTAACACATTCTCGATGTTCAGGGCCACCAACAATCTGAATCTGGCTCTGTCGACAATGAAATTAGCATATATTTAACTTGCTGCTAAAGATATATTACCGAATTGTTTTTTACTTAATACTTAATTCTAGATGATGAGAATAAAAAGACTTTAGGGAGGCAACAAGCTCAATCTTCTACATTCAATATTGGTCGATATTTCAATAAATAAATAAATAATAAATGAATAACGACAAATGTAATCAATATCGTGAAATTCAACTCGATATAAGTGGCAAGTATGAATTGAGCCCTCTTTGTTCGTTTTTTAGATTCATGATGAAATTTGACGACGGAAACATACTTAAATTAACCGCCTCTTCGATCGTGTTAAAATCTATTTTGCCCGTTGGCCAAAGCGTGTTTGCACGCTCAAGTGAAAAGGATTTTGATCGTGGAACCATTACAGCAATTCACAGGTAAGCGTGGGTTTATTTATGTGAAGCGCACGCGTAAACAGTTACTTATTCATAATGAACGTGATTCGTGTTTGTTTCTCTGTGGATATGTGAACATTTATCAATGTGGATACTTCGCTTGCCTAGAGGCTCTCCTTCGTGAAAAGGCACACAGAGACTTGCAGATCAGTGTGAAACAAACAAACAACATGAAACCGTAGTGGGCGGAGTGCAGTTGATTTTAGGTTACATTTTGTGTTGGCCATTCGAATTATTGTTTATGTTTGAGAATAAAAGTTTTTGATTGTTTAGAATTCATTTTTAGAATTGGAACATAATTTGTATCATTTCATCTCCCTTTGTGTTAGTGACATTCTTTTCCAATAAATTGCGGCATTCCCTCCCCATCACTGCTATTCCCTCCCCATCACTGCTATTCCCTCCCCATCACTGCTATTCCCTCCCCATCACTGCTATTCCCTCCCAAATATGTATCGATCCAAATCGTTAATTGTCCAATTATTCTTTAATATTTTTGTTTTTGCAGGCGTAAAAAAGGAGAAACTGGATATGATATCAGACGAGAACACAAGATAAATTATTTCAAGACCTCTGACGTCATGTTAAACCAAAAACAAGTCGAAGAGCTTGTCAGCGGCAACAATAAAGAGCAAGTAAGTACGATCATTTTCTACTACACAGCAGCTTACCGCTAGCAACAGCAAGGTCATAACAAAATTCCTTTATTGTTGTTGCAGTTTCCATGGCAGTGAATTACGTCATATAAAACTGGATCAGAGGTTCGTTCACAAATCACGAACAAAAACAAAAAAAGGGGGGGGGGCAGTAGAGGAAAAACATTTTTTCCTCTTTTCTCTTTTCTTCCCCTTGTTTGTTTTTGTTGTAAATGTGAACAAACCACTGATCCAGGGTATTTTGAATGCCGCCCAAACGTTATGGATGAAGTTTCGTCAGAATAAAGGAGCATGTAAACACCCCCATCCAAGTGCCTCTGTGTTGCTTACCCCCGGCGAATTCCCCGGTGGAAAAAAGCGCCCACCATTTTTGCTCGGGCCGTTTTAACACTCTGGCAGAAAACTATTTTACGACACATATAGACATTTTGTTAAATTTTATTTGGTTGGTGTTGAAGTATTTTAGCTGACAGCAACGAACAAAAATATTTGATTTGCTGTGAGCATTTTATCAAAATCAAGAAACAAGCTATTTTATTAAACAATTAACAGTCCTTTCATGGCTAACTTTATTTCTAATAAATAAGCAAGTCCTATCTTAGTTTCCTTTTGTAGAGGGTAGCACTAATAAACTAACTTAACTGAAAAGATAAATTTACGTTCAAATATCTGAAATTATTGTAAAGGTTTGTACGCATTTACCTCCTGAAAATATGGCCGTTTTAAGTTGTTTATCAATGGGACATATAGCCCTTCCTGGGTGGAAAAGATTTACAGCTAAAACATTACTTTTCAGGAATTGAATCGTAACTTTGAAATATTTGTAAAACCATCGAAATTTAAAACTTTTTTATTGCAGAGAGATACAGAAGAGAAAAAAGAGAAGAGATTGGCTGTCAAATATAAATTCAAAGAAAAGA
This sequence comes from Phacellophora camtschatica, assembly GCA_036873815.1. NCBI lineage: Eukaryota > Metazoa > Cnidaria > Scyphozoa > Semaeostomeae > Ulmaridae > Phacellophora > Phacellophora camtschatica. Next base: position 12,619 of record JAYJMH010013278.1, on the reverse strand, counting down.
ATGTGGCACTGTGTGGTCCTTTGCCACAAAACAAGAAATTGTTTAGTGGCTATCATTTCCTCATAACACACAGTGAGTTTTCAATTCAATATTTTCTTCAAAAGTAAAAATATGTTTCAAAGTAGAAACGGAGTGAGTTTCTTCTAGAATAAGAAGTGTTTCCAAAAGAGAACAGTACTTGTTGGAGAGAATATAGGCTTCCCTTCTGTGCAAAATAGAACTGAAGCGTTTATCAATAATTTGTCCATTATCAATTTGAAAAGCTTCAGTGTGGTGAATAATTTTCAATCTGTATCTATCTATTTTTGCATCGATTTTGGATTTTGCATCGATTTTTAGATCACATGTTCATATACCACTTATTTCTAAAATCACCCTTATACATGTTTGCAAGCTATGATTTGATACATTCATTTTTTTTATAAGAAATCATTTTATAAGAAATTAGTACCGAGATCGACAAGAACTTAAGAACGAGATCGACAAGAACTTAAGAAACTTCAATGCTAAATGCTGAGACTGTTTTCAAATGCAGTGCTTAAATTTTCTGCATACAACATTACTTTAGAATTCAACAGATATGCTAAGCCTTCACTGTACGAGACCTGGTGTTATGATTATAGGATTTATCTATTCAAAAGTTTTGTTAAGTCTTAAATCATTATCCGTGTCTTCTTAATTCATGTTGTGATTGCTTAAAAAATCCAAAAAGCACCAAGAAACTCTTAAGAAACTTTCATAAATGAGGTCAATCCTTAGTTTCTTATAAAAAAAGAGTGTACTGCAAAAGAAAAGTTAAACCTCTTCTTTAATAATATCCTTTTACCGTATTTCTTCTAAAGAACGCCGCCCTCTGATAAACGCCGCTCTCTATTGAACGCCGCACTTTAAACCAAGCATTTGTAATAAACGCCGCCCTTTAGAGGAAATACGGTATGTATATCTATTTTAATTTTGCATCAATTCCGTATCAATTATAAATATCTAAACACCAATTCTGCATCACTTTTCAGTTACGCCAGCTAAACCAGACTGCGACACAGAAAATCAATGCGAAGGGTTCGAGCGACGTCATCTTTGCAGTCAGTTGGTTAGTGGCGGCGGTACAATTGCTGGCAATGTGGAAGCCCTTAAAAATGTACCTATGGATCGAATTCTACTCATTTCTCCACTTTCACAAAGAACGGATAAGGTAAGACTGATCAACCCTGGAAGAGCCATATGGACCATTGATAAACATTGTAAAACATTTTATTTTTGGGGAGTAAATACAAAAATAGTTTCTTGTCATTTTGAAAAGTTTTAACATGACTTTACCCCAGATGGAAATTCGCATTCTGTCTCTGGTCAAAGACTTGTCAATTGCAGTTTGCGATTACTTGGGAAGACTTTAGGATCTGCGTTTTTTGATAATTTGACGTCACTCCGCTCAGCAATTACGTCACTCTGCTGAACAACTACGCTTATTGACCGGAGTGACGTCAGCAAAGAACGCAGGTTCAAGGACTCATGTAACAATAGTATAGCGGCACATACAAACCGGCTTAATTCGATTAAATTCATATCAATTTCTGTCAACAATTGCCTCTTACGAATGACGTTTTACGTTGTTTAGCAACGGGCCTTATAAATCCGGTTAGCCAAGAATCATCTAACATTATATGGGTTTATAATAATAATAATAATAATAATAATAGTAATCTTTCATATTTATACAGGTTAATTTGTTCAGAAAGTAAATGACTGTTATCAATCAAAGATCTGTAGGTTTCAAATATATGTAACTTTCTACCGGTCATAAACACTAAAACCCTTATTAAAATACATAAACATAAAGGTTTTTATAACCTGCAAACGGCTGAAAAATCAACGAACATACCTTCAAAATACATTTCTTTTTTCTTCAGTATTATTTTGCACTGTGCAATGCCATCCGTTGCCTTTCGCATAAATGGATTATAGAATGTTGCCGAGAAAACCGTCTTGTGCCAACGACAGACCATATGCTGTCAGCAGGACATAATTTCATAACTGGTGACGAAGTCCCATTTCATGGGTTGACAAAACCTTTGCATGGAAAAAAGGTATGGTTAAAAATCATGATTTTTATTTTATTAAGAAGCGTTCATTCTACTTTTTTGAGAGTACGACCCTTTGCAGAGGGCCTTATATTTCGTGAAGCGATATTTCGTAGATTTTCAAATTTAATGAAATTTAATGTTAAAGAAATAAAACCCTAGATTGTTCATTAAAGCAAGTTTATAAAAGAATATATCGAAAACATTCCCCCCCCCCACCCACATAATTTCATGGGCTCACAAAATTTATAAACTTTAGGAAGTTTTGTTCACGAAAGGAAAATCATTACACCCACAAAAATATGTTATCTGAAATCTATCGTTATATCCCGCCTTGAATAGCGGTCAAACGCGCGACTGAATTTACGCGGTCAAACGCGCGACCGACTTTACGCGGTCTTGCTTTGTAAAAGGCGGCCGCTTATTTCACCGCCGTTTTTTCCGGGATCAAGTAGTTGAGTTTTCCTGCTCACCTATTTACTAAAACGTCAGTGTAGCTTTTTCAACTAGATGATAATTATTTCTTCATCATGAAAACTTATTTGTGATCCATTTTCATCTTCTTCATCTTCATGAAAAGCCAATTCATCTTTATGATGTCCTGTACAACTTCAATACAACCTCTTCCCGTGCATATTGTCTTCTTCTAATCTATGAAAAAACCAATTCATCTTTGTGATGCCCTCTTGAACTTTGATATAAAAGTTTCATATGCATATTGTCTTCTTCGTCTTCTAAAATCAATTCATTTTCATGATGTCCTCTTGAAACTTCAATACAGCCTCTTCGCATGCATATTGTCTTCTTCATCTTCATAAAATACTAATTCATCTTCATGATGTCGTGTAACATTTTCAACTGCATATCGTCTTCTTCGTCTTCTAAAACAATTCATCTTCATGATGTCCTCTTGAATCTTCATTATAAAATCTTCACATGCATATTGTCTTCTTCATCTTCATAAAAAACTAATTCATCTTCGTGATGTCCTGTACAACTGAAATGTAACATTTTCAACTGCATATCGTCGTCTAAAACAATTCATCTTCATGATGTCCTCTTGAATCTTCAATATAAAATCTTCACATGCATATTGTCTTCTTCATCTTCATCAAAAACCAATTCATCTCATTTTCCACTATTAGGTTAACTGCATCGCCACTTTATAATATTCCAACTTCTCTTCTCTTTTATCATTCCATGAATTTTGCTTTACATTTTTTAATGATTCCTCTCACCATGTACAACACGTAGTTCTATTTTGGTAATACAATCGTAAAACTGATCGTTAATTCATACAGGGGTGGACTGACTCCCTCCAGATTTAAAGCAACTTAAGGGGATCCAAAAGTGCATAGCGCCGTAGGGCCCAGATCACTGCCAGTTGACCTTTTTGACAAATACCGCAACATTTGATAACTTTGATTAGTTAAAGCTGGTTTAACTCGCAGTGTGAATGAGGTAAAACCCGCAAATGCATTTACCGTAGAATGCAACATTCGATAACTTGGATAAGTTAAAGCTGGTTTAACTCGCAGTGTGATTGAGGTAAAACCCGCAAATGCATTTACCGTAGAATGCAACATTTGATAACTTGGATTAGTTAAAGCTGGTTTAACTCGCAGTGTGATTGAGGTAAAACCCGCAAATGCATTTACCGTAGAATGCAACATTCGATAACTTGGATTAGTTAAAGCTGGTTTAACTCGCAGTGTGATTGAGGTAAAACCCGCAAATGCATTTTCCGACGTAAGAATGCTTTAAATTTCAACTTCATATTTCAGGTTTACATCAAGACCTTAAAGGAAGATTTTGAATTGGTAAAAAGGTATGTCGGCTATACTGGTGCTGAAATCATTCCCAGACTACCTTCGGCTGAACCAAACGAAAACGTCTGCGATTTTGTACTTGTCGGGGACAATTGTCGTTTGTCGCAAACGATTCTAGGTCGATCGATGATGTTACGAATTCCTTGTGTAACGAAACTTTGGCTTAACCAGTGTATGACATATGGAAAAATTATAGACTACAAAATACACCCAGACTACGTTTACAAAGTATATATTTTAGACGAGTAATTATTTTATTTATTTTAATCATGTACATATGTTGTTTTAACGTTGAGAAAGGGAATTCTCTTTGCTAAAAAACAAGAACCCTTCAATTAATCAACCAACCAATTAATCAATCAATTCAAGTCAATCAATGTATTGTAAATTAGGTTTGCACATCCAGGAAAAAGGTATAGGTATTTGAAGGACATTGTTTTTCAGAATCGAGATGTGATAACAAGCACCATCTCTAGATGTGTGAGAAATATATTTTGTTTGTTCTCAAAATAAACATTTTAAAGGAACTTTTGAAGAACAAAATTTACAATTTTTTTGGTCAAATACCTAAAGATGATGTGTGTAATCATCTCAACTATGATCTAACACAGACCTCTATCCAACGACCAGATGTTTTGACGTGATTCAGTAAGCAACAATACTCACAATATTCAAAACATGTCTTATTTTTGGCATAAAAGGCCTTTTACTAAAAAGATGGTTAGTTCATAAAATTATTTTCATTTATATTTGGAAATTATTACCATATTTTAAGTATTGAAAAATTTGTTAGCTCAAATGAAATTCCCTTTCTCGTTACTAGCTTTTAGAAACATTTTATCTAACACTCTAACGCTGTAAATAGTATGGTCAGATTTTAAGCGTACAAAAGTAGTATTGTAAGGGTTACAGAGCGTTAAAAATTTGTATGGTGAGGGTTTTATCGTTTGAAAGTTTGTAACGATTCACTGTGGCACAAACGAAATTCTTTTTCTCGCTACTAGCTTTTAGAAACATTTTATCGAAGATTCTATCACTGTAAATGGTATGGTCAGATTTTAAGTGTATAAAAGTAGTAGTGTAATGGTTACAGAGCGTTAAAAAATTGAAAAAAGGTTCCAGGCGTACAATTGGAAAACGCGTAAACAAAATTTTGAAAGACGTTTTCAGATTATCACTTAATCCAGGAAACAAAGTTATCCCCATGTGCTGTGCCAAAAAACCTTTAATATCTTTTGCACTGTCCCAATAATTCAATTTCGTTTGAAATTTGATTGGAACATTCCATAGGTTCATGTTATTTGTAAGATTACTTTCGCATTTCATTTGGTATTTTAAAAACATCCTGCCGTTAAAACAACTGGAAAGCTCGTAAACAAAATGAATTTGAATGACATTCTCAAATTATCATTGAATTTATGAAACAAAGTTATCCACATGTACCAAAAACGTTTAATCTGTTCCAGGAAAACATGACGTCAAAATAACTTGAAAAACACGTAAAGAAAATTTCGAATGACATTCTAAAATTATGATTGAATTTATGAAACAAAGTTGTTTGTGCCAAAAACCTTTAATCTGTTCCAGTCGGATCCAGTAATTCAATTTAATTTGAGATTTAATTAAACGTGTGTTGTTGATCAATTTCTAGTTTAAGGTTTGAAATCAACTGTTTTCGTAGATGCATATGCAATTATTTGTGAAGAGTATTTTTCATATTTTATAATGCATTTTTATTATTCTACGTTTTGTAAGCTTTTAGTTAGATTCTTTTAACTTATCACTGTTTAAAGTGCCAATGTCATTTTAATTTGTCTTACAAATCTCTTGTGTCTACAGTTGACTTGGGCTTTAAGCACTACACTCGAAATAGTCGGGAAAAAATTTAATTGAAAAATTTCAAAAAGGTGGATAAAACTTTTTCGTTCTTGCAAAACAGATGATTTAATAAAATAAAATCATTATAAGTACCTGATTGAAAATGAAAAATTTTGAGAACAAGAAAAAGCAAAATAAGCAGTTTTGAACACAATTTCCAAAATAAATTTCAAAATTTAGAAAATAGACAACACTAATGGATCCAAAGTTAATGTTTGAAAATAAATATATATGTACACAGAAAGGATATTTACAAACGGGGTAATTTGTTGTTGTTGTCACGTTAAGTGCAGTTTATTGAGCTTTGATACCATGGCAACTTCTTTGTCCTTAATTTTCGCCTCGGCTTCATTCTGCAGAAAAGAAATGAATGAGTCAGAGCAAAATGTTTAAATGTCGTGGAAAGTTTAGTATAGACTTATTATACGAGTCTATATTTGCTTATTTGACAGATGAGACGTCTCTTCAGTGAATTGGAACTCATAATTGTAAGGCCCAATCCACCTTTTCGAGATAAATCTGCCATTAGGAAATTCATCAATTTTTTGACTTAGATTTTGCAAGCAAAGTTTAGTCTAAGAACCAATTTTTGCATTTCTACATACTTTTTTGTCAAGGTTACAGCAATACAAATATTTTAAGTTCATGGGGATAAGGACCGCAAAACTTTTGTTAGGTCAAGATTTTGTTCTAACATCAATCTCACGGTCAAAGCTCTTAAAAATTTAAAATCTTTACAACGCTATAATTTTGATACAATTGGCGGTAGAAATGCAAAAATTGGTTCTCAGACTAAACTTTGTATACAAAATCTAAATCGAGAATCAAAAATGGAATATCTAAAAATTTCGATAAATTTCTGTTATGGCAGATTTATCTCGAAAAGGCGGATACGCCATCTTTTCGGCATGAGTCAGAATGATGCTTACGCCTTTGAGCGAGAATTCAAAGTAATTCCTGGAGAAAAACGAAATCGAGGCAGAAATTTCATTTCAGGTTTCGAGTATAACGCATGGGAACAGAGACTCATGTTAGAAGTCTAAATGTAATACTGTCAACATAAGTTTTTACTTAACTGAAAGGACCAACAGTGAATGTAAATCATCTTGCATCAACGTCAAGCAAAGACGAAATTATGAAAATTTAATCCTTAGAAGAAGCTTTGCAAATGTGCAAATGTCCCAGGGGGGGTTCATGTCCCACGGTCGGACGGGGGTGTGCCGCCGAAATTTTAGAAAGCCACCCATCTATATCAAATTTTAGTGTATACCCAACACCAATGTTGTGTTAACATTAACGCAATTTTGCAAAAAATGTTAGAGAATTTGCTACCTAAAAAACCCATCCAAATCGGCGGCACATACCCGAAATATGAGTACAAATTATATAGTAGGGGGTACCCCCCCCCCCCCAACCCGGAGGAGGCCTTTTTTTGGGCCACCCGGTGGTTAGGCCAAATATGAATTTAAATGGGTCTTTAAACCAAAAGTGTTACCTACCTTGAGTATTCCTAATGTTTGCTCAGTGACGTGTTTGACAATTTCTTTTATTTCTTGCGGTTTCAGTGTCTTCAGAATCATCTCAGCGGCAGTCTCTTTCTCAGAAGGAAGTTGTGCATAGCATGTGGCTTCACCTGAAAATAAACCCACGTCAGAAACATTTTGGAGGAAAAGCAGCTTTTTTAAAATAAGAAAGTGACAGGGTTTAAATTCCGTTGATTGACAAATGTTTCAACAACAACAGCTTGATGCGGCGTTTGTTTAAATCCAAAATTCATAGGAAAATCGGTCTTAATTATTTGTTACATAGTTTTACAGTCTACTGAATTTCTGAATTCCTTCACTGGTTACATTGTAAACAGACAATAGCCTCGTTACATAATTTCCACCTTTTGCTCCATCCCACTTTAACTTTGGCCCCTCTTCCTCAGTCCGTTCAAAGTGGACTCTGACGTCAGCAATTAAATAAAAGAGCCAGGATCAGTGGCACTGAGTTAGTTTTCGACCATGTGCGTAATAGTGTCGTGTCAAATGACAGAGCCAGAGTACGGCCTGCGTAGTGATAAGTCTAGACAGACAATTGGAAAATTAAAAATTAATTTGGCCAATCCAGTGTATTTTTCCGTGAATAATAACGTCAACTATTATTTACAAATAATTGAATGAAACAAATATTAAATAGATATACCATAATTTGAATTTACAAAAAACAGTGTCGGATATAAAATGCTTGCACGATAAATTTTGTGTCATGTTTTGCTTTGGATTATCTAATGTTTGGGACTACATAACTGGTCTTGGAAATAATTGCCAAATCGTTTCACCCCAAAAGTTTTCTCTTCCTAAACCGTAGGATGCGGTGTTCAAAAAGAAACGTTATTGAAAGAAAATATACTATCAAAAGAGAGGCCATTAATCGAGGCCATGCTTTCATTAGAGGAAACACGGCGACTCACCTTCCGTGTCTGAACTTTTTATGGTAACACCTGCTTTTTCCTAAAAAATAACCATATTAAAAACATGAGGAGTGATCCTTCCTTTTTAAGACCAAATTGCCAAATATTGCTTAATAAATAACGAAATTTTGAAAAAATTGTGCAGTTGATAAGGATTGTTTCGAAGAAATTATGAATCGACAAAAAGTTTGTTTATGCAGTAAAAACACGCTGCATATAAGAAAGAGCCAAGGGGAATCCCCCAGCCCCAGCCCCAACCATATTCTTTTGTCTTATACAATAGGTTATTGTCCCTTTTTCATCAGAACAATAGCTTGCCAAAAAAGGCCCTGGAAAGAGCCTGTATTTTTTAAATTCAAATTGGCACGGACCTTAAGTTGAAAGCATATCTGATCTCAATAGCTTACAGGGTGGTGGACTTACTCAGAATTTTTTAATGTTGTACTTGAACAAGTCCAAAAGGGTGGTAACTTAAAGTGCTTAATTTGACTTAAAAATTTGTCTATTATTCTGAGATTGTCTTTAGGGCTTTAGGTATCATAAAGTTTTCATTCTCAGTCAAATAAATACAGCTATTTCAGCCTACAGGTTTTCAAAAGTGAAAGGTTCTCATGTTTGGGTTTTAACTTTATATTAATTATAAATACGTTTGCCATGTCCTGTCAATCAATTAACGTGGAGAGGTACACATGTAAATTAAAAACTCTTTCATGAAACCTAAAGTTGTGGGAGATGCAGTTTCAGCTGTCCCTCAGCTGTCTTGTTTGGTGAATTTATTTCAGAGACTTATCAAAGATACTCAGACAAGAGTAATTGAATTTGGAGCATTGAACGGTTTGGACTTTTGTGTGGGAGTTCTTATCACTTTTAAGGAGATAAAAAGTTTGTCAGGTCATTCCGTCATCAAGCCACTTAAACTGGATCTAATCTAAAACACCACATGAGCCAGAACATGAAAGAACACGACGAGCCACATAATTGGGAACAAGACTGAACACGAGACACATATTTTGGAACACGAATGAACACGAGCCATATAATTGAGAATATGAACCATTAAATTTAAATCATTCCATGTCCACAAATAGAACATTCGAAATGTGAGACATTGGTAGTTTTGTTCGGGGGAAATGTAATTGCACAACAGTTGATTTTTTGGTTTGATTTATAATCTGATTTGTAGTTTGATTTATAAGACCCCTGTAAATGTTGGTGTAATCGATTGCAATCCGGCGCAATGGATCATTAAAACGAGCAGATTTTATCCCATAAAACAGACATTTTTTAAAATAAATGAAACTGAAAAATAATGTTCATTTTCCTTTTCTTCCCCACAGAGGTTCATTTATTTTTCAGCTGATTAAAAAATAGACTTGAGAAAGTCTAAGTGGAGAGTGATGAAGATGATAATTTTATTATAAAAGAAGTGAGAGGAAGAGATATCCCAATATCCCATTAAGAAGAACGCTTAACTGTATTGTGCCAAGCACAAGTGCGAAACTAAAAAATATCTTTGGGGGGAGGGGGTACAACTTCAAATTTGCCGACAAAAAGGGCGTGGTTGCTAAAAACAAATCGCACTTCCACGTGACCAAATCTTCAACCTACCCTAACGCAATGCCAGTCGGACATGTAATAGTTTTGCAGCTTGTCACATATGTTTGGGGGGCCGGGGTACTCCCCGGGAAATTTTTCGTGACCACGCCCTTCAGATTGGCTTAGAACGACTCTAATATATGTTTCGATGATTGACCTTCATTTCAAGGTAGGTCAAACATCTGACATAAAGGCTTAGCAAAATTTTAAAATTTAAGATTGCTGGAATGGCTATCGAGCCTGTTTTTGGATTCTCATGACGAAAAAGGTTGAATTTTTTAGCAAAATTATAATTTTAGACAACTAGATTGACTGTTTGGCTTCTACGTTACATTAATAAACTGTCGACGGGGAGTTGTTTTGCGAAATTTTTAAACTTAAAATTGCTAGAGGCTGACGTAGTTAATTCTAACACAGGGTGGAAATGACAAAAACAGGGATTTCCCTGGAAAAAAATTTGAAATGTAGAATGCTATATGGGCTGTCATGTCATATTTTCTAACAAGAATGCTTGTCGGCAAATTGCAAGTCGTGATCTTTTCCAGAAAACAATTATGAATTTTTGCTAATATGTTTGAAAAATCAGTGGTCCAATACAAATAATTTCTGACAGAAAGTTGCCTTCTTTGTTTGGGATATATCTTAATCTGCCGACAAAAATTTCGTTTGTGCCCACACCTCTTTTTTTTTGGGGGGGGGGTACAACGCCCCTGAGAGCAAGGGGTGCTTCCCGGTGGGTGTCTCGAGCTTCATAAAGTAATGACATTTTTCTGCTGTTGAGCTATGTGGTTTCTCTTCAAGTGCAAAGGGCCATTTTATCAAAAATAATGGAAGAGTAATTCTTTGATTTTATCATCCATACTTAAGGGTCATAGGGTCATGGTCACAGGGTCCTGGGTCATAGGGGTCCTGAGTCTGGTTTATAGAAAGTGAAAGTGCCCAGTTTCCCACAACGCGGAAGCAAACAGTCATGAACACCAACTCCAACACCAGCCAGCTAGAAGAGAGCATTGTGGAATTAGATGATCCAAGTTCAAGAAAGATCAATATTCAAGACAAAGAGCTAAACTTTCTTCGAAGAGCGCTTCGTCTGTTTGGTTTTTGGCATCCACCAGGAGCCTACTTTGTAGAGAGAGTGGCATATCCACTGTCAGTGAATCTCATTTTGCTTGTCCTCACAGTCCACGATGTTTATGCGCTAGTAGCATTACTGATAGAAACCCAACACGCAACATTTCAATTGGTGGACGCTGCTGTTTTCGTGGAGTTTAAAGTGATCAGATTGTTCGTTCGTCTATGGTTATGGATCGTTCATATTTTCACCATAAAGTATTTTTGGACTCGCGATCTTGAGAAAAACATCATGGAGTTGGATATACAGCAAGATGAAGAGGCCTTTTTCTCTTTTGTGAAAATCATCCGAAGTCTTAATGTTATGATTGCTGTTTCAATAATGTTTAGTATCTTAATATTTGGCCTGTCTGTTTTTTATACATCTGTATATCTTCCACATTATCTGACGTTATCTCCACTTAATATCATTCTAGCGCTCGGTGGTAATTTTGGACCAACCCTTTTTGGAGCCCCGATTTGCTTGTGGGATGTACCCATTGCATTGTCTTTCAGTTGGGTCATGTGGTTACTTTGCAAAATAAGTAAGCTGCGTTTGATTAAGCTGCGCAACGAATATTTGCATTGGAACAAAGAAGTAGAAGAAGCAATCTGCTACCACAATACACACTACACTGGAAAAGTACGCCACTCCAGCAAAGCATTATCCAAGTTATTCCTCTCCCACAACGTTTACATGGTGATATTTACACCTGTGTTCTTCCATTATGTGCTTGAAACTAATGGTAAAAAAATATCTGGTCTTGTTTACGAGAATTTATTCTCTTCAATTGCCATTACATTATGTGTCATGGAAATGCTTGCCTCTTGGATATTACCTTTATGTTTTGCAGAAATTCTTGCCTCAAACGAAGAGCGGTTTAAAGGAAAAATTAACGACCTTTGTTTGGAAATTGCGCCCATTGGCAATCCTGCTGCAGATTCTGAAAATGGCGATGCCGGATTTCAAACAAAGACATTCAGCACCAGAACTGAAATCTATAAATTCCTGTCTTATTTGCAAGGAAGGAAGTCAGGATTTCTTGTTGGCGGATATGCCTTCCAGCTAAAGCTTTCTTATTGGTCATTTTATCTGGGCCTTATTGTATCTATTGTTAAAATTGCTGGATAAAGAAAGCTCTTTATTGCTGAGCAGAGCTTGATAAAACTGGAGAGAACATATTCAATTCTATACAAAATTGTGGAGTGATAAAAATAATTTGTATCGAAAAATGAAGAGATTGAAATAACAGAAATTTTTCATTGCAAACGAGACGATTAAAAAATTAGACATAATTCTCGTAGTTAAAGCTATGTAAAATGAGAAAAAAGATCACAGTATCTTCTAAAGAAGGGGCCGCAAACATATCGATTTTGTCATTGTGACGTTTTGGGTCGTGACGTTTTGAGAAATTGAAAATTACATCTATTTTTGTTCAAGAAAGGTTTTATTTTCCTTCTTAACCTCAATTACCATTCAAAGTTAAAAATGTAAAGCTATTTATTATGGGCAGTTTAAAATTTTTTGTCAACTATTTATTTAGAGAAATAACTTCATAATGACGCCTTCGGCAGCAAAATCGAAATGTTTGCGGCCCTTAAAGGAGAACTGAAATGCCAAAATTATTTTTTGATATATTGTGTGGTTTTTGATGTAGATTGCAAATATCGGT
>JAYJMH010013267.1:0-22277 GCA_036873815.1 Phacellophora camtschatica | reverse complement strand
AGCTACAGCGTTTCCTATGTTTTGGCTGATTCATAATGGCGGCGCTTCAGCCAATCAAAAGATTTTTCGGCTGTGCTCACCACATGGCAATTCATAAGAAAAGCAGGGTGTCCAACAACAATTTTTTCAATGTTTGGTACCCTGCTACTTAACGTAGTTGCGCATGCGTGTACACGTGGATGTTGGTAAAATCGCCCAAAATTAAGACTCATATTGGTGCCAAGAACGCTTGAAGCTAATAAGCAACTCATTTTTTTTGCAAAACGTTATATTTATGATTAAAGTGTTATTTTGTATTACACAACAGCTGCAAAAATTAACTTTCAAAAATTTCTCCTCAAGACTCAACAATTCTCCCTCCTGTTCCCTCGCCATATTGAATGATAGTCCCTACATTTCTTATTATTCTTTAAAATAATTTACAATCAAAAACAGAGAGAGCCCTTGTGTGTCCATAAGAATTTTAGAGTGTCGCTTATTTAAGACACTTTTAGAGCTAAAACCGACTAATATTTTAGTTGTCGAGTCGAGTTGTCTATAACTGAAGGGCTACTCTCCTAAAACATTTTATATAAAATTTAAATAAAATATATTGCTGAATTGTGGTAAACAACAGTGGTAATTTGTCACTGTCAAAATGTATGAAATTTGTTTCATTTTTCTGCAAAATTACGTTGAATACTGTACTAGCATTTGGGAAAATTAGGAATTTTAATTTTCAATAAAATGGCGCAATTAGAAATTTATCACATGCCGAAAATAGCATGTTTCCAAAATTACTGTGAGATGGGTGACGTAACAAGAATGTTGGAGATCTGGGCAAAATCTGAAATATCGAGAAAATCACAACATTTTGTACGGTACATTTTGTCAACAAGAAGACAAGAGCCGAAAGTTGTTCTGGAATAAAACAGAGGTAGTTATTAAATCATTTTTTGGGATTTCGTTGATAAGTATGTCAGATAATGAATGGGTATAGATTTGAAATGTTTATGTGGTAAACCAGCCACAAAACAAATACCTGTTCTGGCGGCATCAAACCCGTTTCAATCATGGTTTGGTTGGTGGGCCTAAAAAGGTCAAGATATCCTTATACGAATTGAAATGCCAAGCTTAGAAAAACGGTTCTCTTTATCAGTAACGATTGTTGTTTGACTTGCAGGCTGAGCACATTTTTACATTTAATATCGTTACATAACTTTTATGTATTGTGCAAGATTGATGCAGAAAACAAAAAGAGAGAGTTGAGTGTGTGTGAAAGTTGAAGCACCAAAAAAAAGCACAACAGGTTTGCGAGTGTGCCGCCCACCCACCAATCAAAAAGCCCGCTGCGACACTGCGGAAATTGTTTGGAAAATTTTTTTAGTACGGTACTATTTTTATCAGTGCATTATTTCACACCCCATGAGGCATACTTTCTAACTGTATGGGTGCATTCCATTTTTAAATGCTGGAAATTGAACAATAAAAAACAATTGATTCTCACTTTCAGAAATGACAACTCTGTACAAAAGAATATACTAAAGAAAAGTCATCAATACCTGCTGAAATATTTATATGAAATGATATTAATAATCAAAAATTGTAAATGTCTAAATTATTTCAACCGTTTGAAATTATTATTTAAGCAAAAAAGTAATGAAAAATGTGCACTTAAAAATGTCATTTCATCTTCTTGTATTTCTAAAAATTTTATTGAAAGTTTTTGAAGAACAGGTTATTTTCTTTAACAGTTAAAAGTTGTGCATGACTATATGGGCAATAAATCAACTTTGTCATCACAATGCAAATACAAAATAAATAAATTATGATATACAGTGCTGGTGAGAGGGGCTGAAGGGGTTCAGTAATTTAAAAAAGTAACCATCATAAGATTATACCAGGTGGCCCAAAAACTATCCCTATTAGCAAGGTTGCAGCTTGAAATCAATGAGACTAAAAATCTCAAATTGTGCATAAAATGACGTCTGAAGATCAAACTTAGTGTTTCAGATATCATCCACAGTCATCTCTGCAGATTTACCTGTCCAAAACTTGAAATTAAAATTGCACCTTAATTTGTGAGCTTTCAAGTTAACTTAGAAAAATAGTATTTATTACCTGATTGCTTTAATGTCGCTTTAGGAGTTTAAAATTTGAAAAGATTCAGTTATCAAACTCCCCAAGTCAATATAGAAGCAAGCAGGTGTTTCAATGTCAAAATGTTGAAACAAATTATGGTTTTTTAATTGACTTGAAAGCTCACAGATGAAGGTTATTTTATTTTTCAGTTTTGGCCATGTATCCCAAACTCTAAGTTTGCCCTTCAGACATTGTTTTGTACACAATTTGAGATTTTTATTCTCACAGATTTCAAGCCATAGCCATGCAAACATAGGCATAGTTTTTTGGGTGGCCTTTTATTTTAAAAACCCTCACACTCAAGTGGAAAATGTTTTCAGTTTTAAAATTCAGTTTTAAGGTTGTGGGTTGCTGGTGTCAAACACCAAGTGGAACTTCTTTCTAAGCTGTGTTCTTTGGTTTTTATCTTTTTGATCCTCAGCTTGGGCAGCTCATTCATTTTTCTTGGCACTTACTTCAGCCTTAAGTTCCTTACAACGTCTTCCTGATTTTTTCCCTCATCTTCTTTCTCTTCTATATGTGTGGCAAGTGTTTGCTTGTTTTTGGCTGAAATATCTTCTTTGTGTACTTCTTGGTACCAGCAGAGACAACACATTTTTTCTTTGTTTTGTACCAATGCACTGTTTTCTGAGTTTAAATTGTCATGTGCAAGTCTGAATATTTGAGAAGAGCTATTTTGTTCACTTAGTAGCAACTTACTTATTGTTTACAGTGAATCCACATTAAGAATAGCCCCATTACCAGTAAGGCCTGATTGTGAATGAATTTAATCTCTAATAAATACAGAGCAACAATTTTATTTTTTCTTCTATTCATATGTTTAGTTCATAAAATCGTAAGCTGGGAATGCCACAATTTTACTTAAAATTAAAACTGACATAGCTAAAGTGAACTGGTTTTCATGTGTGTGTGGCATGGTCTTACATCTTAGTGCTTAAATGGTTCAAAGTTTGGCAGATAGAGATGCCCAAAAATTTCAAGAATCTTTGAAAAACTTTTTTATTTCACAGTATGTTGTTGTGATACAAAGTCAGCCTGACAGTTGCACACAGTTAACGACAAACATTTCAAGTAGAAAATTAAACTTTAAGGATTGTTTTCCAGTAGACTCTCCACATGACACAAACTGCAATTATTCTGGAAGATTAGAGAATATATATATATATATATATAGTATCATTGATTTTAATATAAATTAATTTAATTTCAGAGCACTCTCTTCAAAAGGTTCACTGAACAAAATGAGTGGAGTGCCCACTTCATCCAAATCAAAACTTTTGCCCAGAGGAAAATCAAAAGATGATCCCAGCATGTCAAGGGAGAACTCCTTCACGAAGTCACAGCTTCCAGTCATGAAGAGGGAATCTTCTGTTCCAAATATGAAACCATCAACACAACCTAAAATGAAAAGAGAATCATCCATTCCACAGATTAGGAGGGAATCCTCAATTCCTCAAATCAAAAGAGATGCAGAGCTAAAAACACCATCAAGATCCTCTTCTTCATTGGCTGGTCAGAAGGAAACTCCTGTAGCTGTCAAAAGAGAGAGTTCTGCATCCCAACTAAAACGGCCTGCTCAAAGTGTTGTCAAACCAAGAGGAATGTCTGTCGCTTCAAATGATAATTTGAAGATTGGGGACCGTGTTAATCTATCTGGAACGCCAAAAAATGGAGTGATACAGTTTCTTGGAGAGACAAGGTTTGCTAAAGGTATGTTTGTGAAGCACTTTATAATCACCATACATTACTTTAAACACACAAATTGCTTTCAAAATACATACTGTATCAATTAGAAAGTTTAAAGAATTTATTTTCTATTTTTTAATTTTTTTTTAATTAATTAATTTTTTTTTAATGAATTTTTTAATAATTATCTTTTTCAGCACACAAAGTTTACTTAACTCTCTAATCTCTCTAATAGTTATCTTTAAGCAAGATGAGAAAACACAAAATTGTGAATCTATTAAAAACTGTGTAGTTTTCATTTCAATTTGAGTTATTTTATTTATAAGCTTGTGAAATTCTAAATTGTGCTATTTTTAATTTTTTGTGGGATAATTTTTATTTATAATCTGAACAATATTATTGAATCTAGTCTAGTTTAAACTTTGTCTTATTTTAAGTTGTGAGCATAATATTTGTATTACTTTTACAATTAATATTTAAAATTCAATTCTATTGAGTACAGTTATTATGAAAATATCTTTTTTTATTTGAGATAATGTTTACAAAATATAACTGACCAAGCTTTTGTTATTTGCTTTAAATAATTTGGGAAAATTCTCAAATGATAACAATGTAGGATGATTTATAATGTGCTTTTTAAGGAAAAGCTACTAATTGCAGGATGCTCTTTTAATTTGATGATTGGGATGAAATAGAATAAAACAATTACAGTAAACAACCCAAAATTCTTAAATTCGAAAATTATGATGTTGATGCTCATATTTTTCCTGGCATACAGAGTTTTTCAGAACAAATTTGGTCCTGAAGAATCCCTGTCTGCCTGGGGAATTTTAACTCCCCACTTGTTGAATTTTTAATCAATTTTCATGTTATTCCTGCTTTTGTATTGTCATTTACTTCATGTTCTTTCTGTACCACTTTGATGCAGAGTGCCTTGTTTGGTTTGAAAATGTTATCATATCAGATATCAATTGCAGCATGGTAATCAATGTGAATTCATTTTTGACACAAAAATAATTGTGTGTTATATGTACAGCATGCAAGATAGAAAATACAGTTTGTGATGCATTTTAGTTCAAATTAAGTTTTGACATTTAGTCAAGGGTGCTGCAGTTATGTTTAGATTGGGGGAAGTCGAAAAAACTTTCATTTTAGAATTTTTTGCATAATGCTTGAATTTTTAAATCTCATGTAATGCTTCATTAACATGCAGATTTAGTTACTTTTGTTTTATTTAGTAAATTATCTATTTTTTGACATTTGATGCTCCATCGCATTTTCATTTTGTGCAGATTAATTATAGCTTGAATTTCACACCCTGCAGTAGTGACCCCCTGCATTTAATTGAATTTGTATTAGTTCAGTTCTCATTATTTTGTTAATGAAAGTCGTATTGGAGCTCTACAGGGAAAAGATAAAAGAATAGAGGAAGAGACAATTTAACACATTTGGTCATGTGTAAAGTTTAATGAACAGATGCTAAGCAAAAGTTATTTGCAACCATAAAACAAAACAGCCTTAAAATATGTATTGAAAAAATACTGAAACTTTCATTGAATAGTAAAATCTACAATATAACTACATTGTACCAGAGATTGTTACTTTTAGTAACTGCTCCGAAATTATTAAAGTGTGTTAACAGATGTTATGTATTAAGGGTTTTACAGATGTTAAGGGTGTTAACAGATGTTATGTATTAAGGGTTTTACAGATGTTAAGGGTTTTACAGATGTTAAGGGTTTTACAGATGTTATTTATTAAGGGTTTTACAGATGCTAAGGGTGTTAACAGATGTTATTTATTAAGGGTTTTACAGATGTTAAGGGTTTTACAGATGTTATTTATTAGGGTTTTACAGATGTTAAGGGTGTTAACAGATGTTATTTATTAATGGTTTTACAGATGTTAAGGGTGTTAGCAGCTCTTTATGTTAAGCTTGCATATTGTATATATTATATAACTTCTTTTCGCGTGTCTTTATTCATGTTTTACATAATAAAGGTACATAGCGTATTACATGAACTAAAAACGCAGCTTTTCTCCTGTTATATTGTGGCCTGAATTGTTTTGCTATTATTTCCATTTTTCTGAGAATCATTTCTGTTAATTTCAGGTGCTTGGGCTGGTGTAGTTCTCGATGATCCCCTTGGAAAAAATGATGGCACGGTGGCAGGAGTAAGGTATTTCCAATGTAAGCCTAATTATGGTGTGTTTGTAAAGGAAGAAAAACTAACTAAACTCAGTGGTGTGGCTGATCCTAATTACACACCACGAGGTTCAACATTACCACCGACTGTAGTGTCTGCTTTAGATCGTACCAACCAATTGAAAGCTGCTGAAAGAACGAGTACACCTGTAAGAACTCCAGACAGCACGGAGATACCAAAGGATATTAAAGTTGGCGACAAGGTGTCGATTGGAGAGAATAGGACGGGTATACTTCGGTATCTTGGAGAGACGGGTTTTGCTAAGGGAGTTTGGTGTGGGGTTGAGTTGCAAGAGCCGTTGGGAAAGAATGACGGGGCAGTTGCTGGAACGAGGTGAACTAAACATTTGTTTTAATGATATTGATAATGTTAAATCTTTATATATCCTTTTTGCTGTATTTTTTCATTGGAAATAACCAAGCTTGTTTTTGTGATATGCTCTTTTACATTGTTTATCAGCAAGCTATGTGTCATGGCTTTTCCTGAGGTGAAAGGTATACCGCTCCTTGCTTTAGTGTTTACCAATAATAATAGATCGCTAAAGGGAGGAATATGACATCAAGTGTTGTAAAATTTTCGTTATTGTTATGAAGCTTTTTAGAACTTTTAGAAGCCATTACTATTTATTATTTTTCTGTTTTTGCTTCATTTCTTTATATATTTATATTTGATTTAGATACTTCCAATGCGATCCTAAGTTCGGTTTGTTTGCTCCTGCGCACAAGATAAAGAAGATCGCTGATGCATCAACGTTGGCATCTCCTCCTGCAGAACCAATAAGAGACAGTTCTGAGACTGTTACACCTGTGGAAGATACATCTTTACAGGTATCTAACTGTTTTTTCAAGAGTAAATATTGTTCCGAATTCCCCAATATTTACATTAAGAGAAAATTATCTTCTTTAAAACAATTTGTGGTAGAATTTTTGGCAGTCAGAAGATATTTTCATCGATTATTGTGATTAAAAGAGAAATCAGAAATCGAGAATGATGATTGGTAATTCTCAACACGAATGATAATAAGAATGAAAGAAAATATTTTAAAAGAATAAAATAAGAATAAAATATTTTTTGAAATTTTTGAAAACTAGCATTGGGAAAAATGATAATTTTTGTGGAAGAACATTTACTCATTGTTTTTCAAATAATTTAAGATTGCTTTTTTAAGGTTGTTTTTCAAATAACTAAAAGGCCACAATATCATATGCTAAATCCTGGTTTCTGAAAACTTGTGGTGAAATAAATAAAATAATTTGAAAGGCAACACTGCAAAAACAACAAAAATTGTGATAACTAAATATTTTTATGAAATTTAATATTCAACTCTTATTTTTGTATTAAGATATTGATATCAATATTATTGATTCTGCTGCTAGAAAATATTTATGAAAACATATTTTAGACGGAGTATGGAAGGAATAATATTTTGAACAGCTGGGACTTTGCATTCTACTTTTATGATTACTCAGAAGGTATTCTCGGTGGATTTGAAAAGTTCACTACGAAAAATTGCATATTTACGTTTGCACGATATAAACATAATTAATTAATTAATTAATTAAAAGCAATTGTGGTTTATAAGTATAACTTTTCCTCATGAAATTTCACGTTTTTTTAGTAAGATCAAATAATAAGCCTCTGAAATTAAATATTTTTATTTCACGCTGTTAAGGACACCTCATGTAGGCAAAAAGTTGTGTTCAACAATAAACTTTTTACCGCTAAGTTCCACCATTTGAAAATGCTATAAGAATCAAAATTATTGTTTGTTTTTTGCTTGACATATTATTTCGTATTTTAAAGGCAAAGTTTTTATTAGCTTGAGGTTAGATTTCTTGAATGTTTTTGGGAAAAATTGACTGTTTTCGAGCTGAACATACATAAACACTATGTGTCCAAGTGGGAAATCAACCTCGCCCCCATAACTTTGTATATGCTGCGCGACAAAGTTGTATATACTGCGCGAACTTTGTATATCCTCATCTGCCTGACTGAGGCCCTGGAAAACAGATCAATGTGAGATAGGTCTTAAATAATTTATATTTTACTTTGGAGATATGGAAATATACGCATTTGCTCTGCAGCCAGTTTTCAATTTTTAATGTTAATGTTGTTTGGGTTTTTTTAATTTATTGTATTGAAATATTTAATGCATTAAAAAGTTTATTATATTTCAATGATAATGTAGATATATTTAAAAATAATTATTTTGAAGGCAACTAAAGTTGAAATTGAACAACCAAAATCTGCTAAAAATGAAGATACATCACAAATTGCTGCCTTGCAGGTTAGTAAGTTTACAAATTTGAGCTTCATACAACCATCCACGAAAACAGGGCTTCAGTGTTGCCTTAATTTCCTTTACCCATTCATCCCAGGAGGGGTCATTTGGCTCACTGTTGAATAAAGTAAAACGCCATATTGCCAGGAGGTAAACACGTACAGATCTTTAGATTAATTTGAGATATTTCAACGTAACTGTGCTTTTTTAATTAAATTGGTTTGTATGTGCTACCCCCTGCAAAATTAAACTGTTAACTGCAATGAATCCAAGAGTGAAAGGATTTTCATCTTTTGCTTTATCACAGATACTCAATCTCCATTGAGCAGTTAAATTGGTAAATTTAGGTTTTAATAACGGATGAATAATTCGAATTTTATTATTGTTATCATTAGTTTTATTATTTATTTCTAATTAATTTTTTTATTATTAGTTGCAGTTACAAGAACGCGAAAAAGAAATTAAAGATTTGCTTAAAGAACGGGATTTGGGAAGAGTTGAAGTCAATTCATCTTTTGAGCAATTTCAGCGGGTACAGAATACATATTTTGTTATTGAAGAATTCTCAAACTTGAATTCCATGCTTCCTATTTTTTGTAATTTTTTGTAGCTAATTGAAGCTACATGAAATATTTTTCCCACATATACATATATTTGATATTTTTGTGTGTATCGAAAGTTAGGTCATTTGAGCCCAGCATTCTTGGATATTGTTTGGTTTCAGCCAATCCGAAACAGTGTTGTCAGGTTTTACGTGAAACGTTTTTTCGATTCAGGGAGTTTTGTCATTCATCGTCTTTATTATTTGGTAGGGTTGGAATAAAACATTTTCCTTCATTCCTGGCAGAAAAATATTTGTTTGTGTCGTATACCTTTCTTTTATATTTTGAAAACAAAGTATAAAATCATGCCTGCTTTTCTTTGCTCCTTCTTGTCATTTTTTTTGTTTCTTTTTCCTCTCTTTTCTTTTTTCTCTCTACTATGTTATCTTTTTTCTTCTTTCCTTTGAAATCTTTGAGCAAGGCAGCTTTCCTGGCAGGGGTCCTACAGTATTTTTCAGGCTCTGTCCGTTGCTTGAGGTTATATTTTAAGGTTGTGGTCATTTTTCCAGGCTGAGATCATGTCTTTTAAAGTCGTTTATATAAATACCAACTTGTTTTTCTATGCTTATTTTGGTCAATTTAATTAGAGAAAAGATGTTTCGTTACAGTAAACTTTCAATCATTTTTTTATCGCTTGAGGAACAATGAATTTTGTGATTATCTGGGAAAAATTAGATTCAACGTTGGATTAAACATCACCTAATAATTTTGTTTTTTATTTTATTTCATAATATGCCGAATGTAGGTCACAAATACAAGCACCACTACTGAAATTATGTATGGCTACATATGCTTACATATTTATGTTTTGTACTGATTGTATGTTTTGTTTTTTAGAGTGAAAACAAGCTTACATCACTTCGCATTACATACGACAAGGTAACTTTTTTGATGCGTTCAATTTAATTCAATTCAACTTAATTATTTTGATGCTCAGAAATTATCATTCAATAACTGAATATGTAGATTTTTACTTGGGAGCCAAAGTAAGGTACCACGAGACAGAGGAGAAAGCGTGCAAACTATCTGGACACGCTGCGACGTGACAGGGGATTCTTAAATACGGCAGAACCAAATACTTTAATACTGGACAGGAAAGTGTGGAGAGGAGTGATTCGCAGGTGTCGAGTTGGCGTCGGATGATCCCGCGCTCTTGCATCGCAAAGCATCGTTAGTTGATCAAAGAAGTGATTACTAGTTTCATGACACATCTTATGATGTCTTTTTCAGCTGCAAAGAGAAAGTGATGAGGAAAAACAACGACTTCAAACTATCATTTCGAGCACAGAAAAATCAAAATCATCTGTTCAGGTTCAGCTAGAAGAAGAAAGAAAGTACGCATAATTTTCATATTTTTCCATATTTTTTGCAATTGATGTTTTTTTATTTCTCAATCTTTTGCAATACAGTGCACTACAATACGATACACTACAATACACTGCAATACAATACAATACAATGCAATATGATACAATACTTTACCATATGATACAATACAATACAATATGATACCATGCGACACCGTACAATACCAAGGACATGCAATTAAAGAAGAAGATAGAGTACAAATGTTTTTAAATGTATATATAGAAATATGTTATGTATATGTATAACGCTTGATTTTGATCATATTTAACTTTTAAGTTATTTAGATTTTTTATTTCTAGCGAACATATATATTTGAGAGGATCTTCTAAAAGTGACTAATGATCTTAAAAATTCGCTAATATAGCCCACATTTCAAATGAGCAACTCAATTACAGACATTTTTCAAATATTGCTAAATTTTTAGGAATGATGTTTGAATGATTTTGCACAAATTGAATTTTGAAAATAGATAATTAATCGGAATTTTGTTGTGCTTTAGGAAATTAGAAGACTTGCAATTTCAACTTGAAGAACACATTGTGACCAAGGTGAGTGTTCTATTCATCCAGAAAAGCTTTTTTTCTGTAATATTACGTGATCGATATCTAAAAAAACTGAAAAAACTTACAGTTTATAAAGCATCACACATATTTGGCTGTCGCTCGTTTGGTAAATTGAATATATACCATGTATCCCAAAGAGGGCGAGACGTTTGCCGATTTATTAAACCAAGAAAATCCCGTAGGTTTTGACGATAACACATGCTTTGCAATTACATCGAACTAAAGTGTCGATCAGGCGTAGTCAGAGTTTCTATTTGATTATGAGAATTCTTTTGAAACTACACTTTAACAAAATCCCTCACAGCTTTTGAATAAAGTGACCAATTTCGTCCAAATACATTTTCCAGTATAATTCATTCCTTTAGTTACAACATTGTACGGTATTTTATTTACTGTGATTTGTACGGGTTTTCTTAATCTAATAAATCGGCAAACGTCTTACCTTTTTGGGACACCAGATATGCTTTTTATTTTGGAAAGAACTGTCCAAAGGTTCATCTCTTTTTTTATTTTAAATCGCGCTGAGTTTTAATTTTGAAGGATATCCTGGTCTATTAGAACGAGAGACAACAAGAAAGGGTCACATATTTTACTTTTCCTCGACATTTTTCCACAGGAGCTATCGTCTGAAGCTGACAAGGAATCTGTTAATTTGCTTGAAAGTCAACTGATCGAAAAAGACGAAGAAATTGCGAAAATAAAAGAAGATGTCATTGCTCTTAAGGTTAATGTCTATTGTATTCTCATTTCTTCATTTTTTTTGTTTATGTTTTAGTAACTTAAAATATTGAGACTTAAAAGTTAATATATTATTTTTATCATCTGCTTTTTAAGCATCTTTGAACCTTACTAGCAACTGAAAGAGTTGAAGCAGAGTGATTGTACAATTAAACTTGTCTAACTTGAACTCACTTTCCTCGAACTTCCGGTTTAATTGTTCTTTTGTTTTCAACAACCCTCGAGAGCTTTTGCTTTTCCCTTAAGAGTTTGGGATAGTTGGATTCAACCCTACTGCTGTTTTTATCGATTCCCCAGAGAGTGAACTTTTGCTTGATTTGTTTTGTCTGCCCCTTGAGAGTTTTTAGTGTTGATTTAGCTTTTTCCTTGAGATTTTTAGGTAGCTGAGCTCAACTATACTGCTGTTTTAACCCATGGAGTGAACTTTTGCTTGAAATGTTTTATACATCCCTTGAGAGTTTTTAGTATTGATTTAGCTTAATATTTATCATTAAAACATACTATATTTAAGGAATATTTATTCCCCTGAAGAGTTCGTGATAGCTGGGACCAACTTTATACTTTGTAACATAAAAGTTAAGCTTTTCATCACTTAAAATTTGTAAATTTTTATCGATTAACTTTGTTATATTACAGCACACAGAGGAAGAACTGATTAATAAAAATGGTGATCTGGAATTCTTGCTTGCCGAAACAAACGAGAAAGAAATCCAGTCAACACAAAGTTTGAAAAATCTGCAAGGAAAATTGAAAGATTTAGAAGAGGCTTTAAATCAATCAAAATTGGAATGGGACGAGAATTCTTCAAGCTATGGAGGCGAATTGTCAAAACGAGATTCAGAAATAGATTCACTTAAATCGGAATTGAAGGCTAACGACGCAGAGAAGAGCAAAATGGAATTTGAGATAAAGAAATACGTATGTTTGATGCATTTGATTTTACGTTTTATGTCTTAAACAGTTGGTTTTTTACTTCTGCAAGTCAATTTTCTGAATTTTATCTTGCTTGGGAAATAGAGAATAGTTGTTTTTTCCACGAGTTATTATAAATTTCCAACTAGTGTCTTTTGTTGTTTTACTAACTAAATTCATCTCACCAATTTATCAACGTGTTTAATTTTGAGTAAGCTTTATTTTTGTTTCAAAGAGGGAAGAACTGAATGAAACGATAGAATCAAAAGGAGCGTTGAACAAAACGATTTTTGGTGAGTTTCTTTACTTGTATTAGGAAGTTACATTTCTTACAAGGTAGAATTCTAGTCTAATTAAGAGCAAATTCTCTTACAATAGTGACACAGCAATTTCAAAGCGATTAGCCATTCAAAACAAAGCGAATTCTCTCAAGCAGAAAATCAAAACGTGGCTTTGGTCGTTTTGATTTTCTGCTTTGGAGAACTCGCTTTGTCTTCGATGGCTAATTGCTTTGAAAATGGCGTTTCTATTTCACTATTGTTGCAAAATCTGTTCTTGTTAGTCTACTTAAAAATTGAGCTAAACTGTATAAATTGCATGCTTGTTTGACAACTATAAATATATAGATTTTTGCAGTCACGCTCTGAAGAGTGCACAAGCTCGAAAGGCCTCAGTGTGCTATTAATCTTTGTGTTTTTTGTCATTGATTTTTCTACCAATATATAACTTAATCTACATACCAAATATATATATATATATATATATATATATTCATATTTTTTCAAATATTTATGCTTCTATGTTTGATCTTATTAATATGTTTCTTTGTTTTTACAAAAAATTATTTTTAATACATTTTGCTCAGGAATGCATAATTATCATAAATTTTATTGAAGAAATAATTGAATAATAATTAATATCTCAATATGTTTTAGATACGAACGCAAAGTTGGATTCTAAGAACTGTGAAATGTCATCAATGCAATCAGATTTAGATATGCTGAAAGCGGAAAATAACGGTACGTTTTTGTCTGAAAAATATTGAGTGAAGAGGACGTTAAAATTGTTTTCATGGAAACCTTATTTGATGCAGGAATGAGATTCACATTTCATTGAAGCTTTCTAATTTGTTAATGTGTTTTACGGTGGAAATGGCAGGGTCAAGTTCTACGATGGAATTGGCAAGGTTGCGTTTTACGATTGAGATGATAAGGTTAAGTTTTACGAAGGAAATGGCAAGGTTACGTTTTACGATGGAGATGATAAGGTTACGTTTTACGATGGAAACGGCAAAGTTAAGTTTTACGATAGAGATGATAATGTTACGTTTTACGATGGAAATGGCAAGGTTACGTTTTACGATGGAAATGGCAAGGCTACGTTTTACGATGGAGATGATAGGGTTACGTTTTACGATAGAAATGGAAAGGTTAAGTTTTACAATGGAAATGGCAAGGCTACGTTTTACGATGGAAATGAAAAGGTTACGCTTTACGATGGAGATGAGAAGGTGGTTGCATTTTACCATGGAAACAATTAGGTAAAGTTTACGAAGGAAAGGACATAAAAGGAAGGACGAGAAAAGGAAGGACGAGAAAAGGAAGGACGAGAAAAGGAAGCAATGTAAAACAATGTACTAAACAGTGTAACTTTTAATTATAGTGCAAGAAATGATGTATTTATTTAAATTCTTTTTGCAGAGAATAAGGCAAAACTGAAGGCTGCAGTTTCGAAAATTGACAGCTTTGGCGAAGAGAAAGATAAACTTGTGAGCTATTTTTGGATTGTTAAATTATTTTTTTTGAATTTTTAGTAGCAAAGCTTGAGGAGCCATACGAAGTTTTATTTGACTATTATTTGAAATGCTTGCGCTGCAGCATCTCATTTGTTTCATTTATTATTTTTCAGGGAAAAGTTACTCACATATTTGTTGCAAATCGTTCTCCATGATTAATTTTGATTTTTTTGGTATTACATTGAGCATAATTAAAAAGTTTGCTGTGTTGTGATTTAATTAGAAACAGCAGGTGACCCAAGACAATTATCTTTTTCTAGGAACAACAGGTGACCCAATTAATGCAAAGTTCTGGCGATACTTCCTCGCAAGTGGATTACTTGAATGAAGAGCTGAAATCGTCAAAAAGGTGAAGCTTCGTTTATGTTGTCATTGCTTTTGTAACAGTATTATATTTAGCTTTCTGTTTAGAATTATTAAAATTACAAGTAATTTCTTCGTTGGCTGGATACTTTCATGCTTGTCAGTTTTATGACAGTTTTATATATATATACTATATATACCTGGGAAATAATTCTTGAATATTTCTTGAGTTCATAACAGTTGTGCTACTATCAAGTTTCTTACAAGTGAAACGAAAAGGCAAAATCGCTTGTAGCATTATAATCTGTGACGTGAATCAATAACACATTGTTCTTTTGTTACTTTTAATAATAATTAAAACAAAAATTCTTATTTCCTTTTGATGAATTCTATGGATTCTAGCATGTTTAGTAGTTTCTTGGTGCATTTTTCGAATTAAGTTTTTGAATGTGGGAAAAAAGAGAAATTCAAACGAAAGGTTCGCTTTTTATTGATCTTCAAATTATTCGCTTTTTATCTTTAAAAAGTAAAGCTCAAACTTTTACATTACATTTTACATTGCAAACTGCACATTACAAAGATACAATTCAATTCAATACAATTCAAATCCGGACATGCTGTTGAGTCAAATGCTAAAGAGCGGAATGACGATTGATGTGCAGAGGTCTCAATGATTCCTTTGCTAGATTAATTTATCTAGGCCATTCAGCAAAATCTCTGTTTTGAAATAAAAGGAGATTTGAGATTTGAAGATGAATATCTCGGCTCATAAACAACCAATAATGCTAAATTAGGTATTCATCGGTAAGTGAACTATAAGTGAATTACTACGAAAACATTTGGGAGCCATTTAAGCTATGTTTTAGTCACTGCAGTCCGTGAAATCCTTAGCGGTTATTTTTAGTCATCAGGTATATATATTTAGTCATACCATATTTTCTGTAGTCAATGTGGGGTTCTGAAAGACGAAAAATCAGCCCTGTCTGTGGAATTAGATACTCTTCAGCAAACGATCGAGCAACTCAAGGTAATCATGATTTGTACAGTTTCATTTTACATCAATCTATGCAGTCTAATTAACTCAAGATGTTTCTAGAAGTATGCTTGAAATTGTTTTATCAAGAATGTGTCTTTATTTTAAACCTTTGAAATGCTAGTACTCATTCTTCCGGTTAAATTTCTTCCCAAATCCCGAAAATCTTGAATCTTTCCCCCGTGCCATTTCTTATAGAATTGCAAAGAGCATTAACCTCTGCATTTTGAGCAGCAGCACCGACTAGGCTCTACTTGAAGTAAAATAACTACCCTAAAGCAAAGTGGGTAACCCATTTTAAAATAATTTAAAATAATAAAAAATAATGTCTCTACTCTGTTAAATGTTTTCTACTCTGTTAAAAAGATTTCTGTGCTCATTTCTGTTCATGATTCGTGTTTTGCTTCAAGTGCATTTTAATTTTGACCTGCATGAATAATTTCTTTCCCATTTCAGGAAACACATTCGAAAGACTTCAAACGATTGCAAGAGGAAAACAATGATAGTTTTAAACAGATGAAAGAGCATGCAGATAAAATTGTATGCAACTCGTATTTTGCTTACTATATAGCTATACTTTGTCCGTGCTTTGAAAATAGTCACAAATAGCATTTAAAATAGTCAATATAGTCGCTAATGCTATGGAACTTCCTTATAACGGCGAGACTTTTGTTGCTGTCCGTTGTAGAGAGGTGTCCGTTGTCGAGAGGTGTCATTCTTTCAAAATACGACCCAGTAAGATATGACAAAAATATGACCCGTTGTTTGGAGGTGTGTGCTCTTTGATAGGTGCCCTTTAGTGAAGGTTTCCGTAGTTCTTCTATATATATATATATATTATGTTTTGTTGCTTTCACTCGCTTTGGTGGTTAAATGTTTAGAGGTAACCTAGAAGGTAACGTTTCATTAAGCATGCTTTTACATATTATCAATTTAGCATTTTATTATATAATTTATATATTATAATATTATTTTTCATAATTTCAATAAGATCTCTGGCGTGTCCGTAACTGAAAATATTCTCATCACATCGATGTTAAGATAGCTCACTTTCTTCTCTAAAAATTCTCATTTTTTTATTACTGAAATTTAAGAAATTGTATCATTGCTTCTGTTTATTATTTTTATTGTTGTACTTTATTTTGTTGGCTAGAAGCAAGAAGCCTCTATTTTTTAAATTATTAGTTTCATATATACATTATTAATTGTTCGTTATTAAATGTTTGTATTTTTTTTATGTCAGGAGAGCAATTTGGAAAATTACAAAAAAACTAACTTGGAACTGGAAGAAAAAATATTAATTCTGACCAAGGTAATTTTTTATCTTATAAATTTTCAGAAATGATTTAATACCGTCTATGTCTTTATAACCGTTTACGTCAATAATATGCTACGAGAAATCTGAATTTGTCTTTTCTATAGACACTGCATGTCAAGACCATGACGTTGTTTAAATTCATATTGTATCGTCATCTGGTTTTTGCTAATGGACGACACTCACGAAATTTTCATACATATATATAATTGCTGTAATAGAAATAAAAACAACAAACTTGCACAACAGACTTTTGCTAGAGGGTTAATGGCTTGTAGCAAACCTAAATCACAAACTGACTGTTTTCGGCTATTGCAAAAGCCAACCAGTGCTTCTCAAAATACGAAACTTGAGCCACAATCTCACAGTGACGATAACAGTCCAATCGTGGGCAAGGAAATTATCATTTGACATCCCTAAGTCTTTGTAAATGTAAGGTTTATTTGTTTGCAAATAATTTGTTGTTTTTTCTAGGAAAGTTCAGATTCTAATTTACAAACAGAAGAACTAAAAGGACGGCTTTCTGAAAAAGAACGATTGCAACAAGAGACGGAAAAAGATAATTTGTCTTTCAAAACCAAACTTAATGAATTGGAGACAACAAATGCTAATTATAAGGTAATATTTAAAAAACTTTTGCATTTTTTTTGCAGGTAAATAATTCCACTATTATTTGTTTTGGTGTTTAGCTGTGTATTTTTATTGTTCTGTTTTTATTCATATTTTGTGTAGGAAAATATTCAGGTGTTAATAATAATTTCTGGATTTATCGCCCTGAAGAGTGGATTTCACACTTTTCAACGCAATAAAGTAAATCAAAATAAAACAAAGCCAAACAATTTTTCTCTCAGTGTTTATTTTGATTTGATTGAATGCACTCAAAGGCGTGAAATCCATTTTTTCCAATCGAAAATCGCATTGCTAAACCTAAATCCGTTTTATCACAAATCTATCTATGTTTGAAAAATAAACCTCTCTATTTCTAATGTTATTTCTGTACTTCAGTCTGACTTGCAAAAGCTTGGACAAAATATTCAAGGTAAAACAGAAGAAATCGAACTCATCAGAACTTCGAACGTAAACCTTAGTGAGCAAAACTCAGAACTCGTTGCAGCCCAAGATAAGTTAACAACGGAATTCACTTCGCTGCAAATGGAACATGATAGTTTGAAAGATGCTCATTTGAAAGAAGTTGAACAGATGAAATTAGAAAAAAATACATTTCTTAAGGTTTGTTATTATAAATTGTGTTTTGAATTTTTGAATCAAGATGAGGGTGTGCCAACTTCCTCTTCCTTTGTACCATTATTATTATTATCAGAAACTTCAGGGACCGTGGAGCAGTCTGAACTTGATGAGGCTAAAAAGAGCCAAAAACCTGTGAATAGCAACCAAAAACAACTGAAAGATTCCTTAAAAAAGTTATTTCAGCAAAGAAGTGGTGGCCCACCGGCTCCACGGTCTCTGAACTCTGCCTTTTATATCAAGCAATTGCTGTTTGACCACTGCACCATGAAATGTTCCAATGGAGCAGAGATAATTGGGTTGCTTAATCTTTTATCTGGTCTATGAACTTGAATTCATATTTAAAGATATTGTATTTAGATGTATGACATGTGGTATCAGTTGTACTTAATATTTGAAACCAATGGAAAACGATGTCAACTCATTGTTTGTCATAAATATTCAATGTCTTGTTGCTATGTATACCGGGTGGGTTCCCAAAAGAAGGGTGTCCCAAAAAAGAAGGGTGTCCCAAAAAAGAAGGGTGTCCCCAAAAGAAGGTAACGCATTTGTTATAATCTACTGATAAAGATATATATTTATTTGCTGTATTTGATATTATATATATACACAGTAGTGATTAATAGTTAACATACAATTTGCTACCTTATTCAGCAAAGTTAGTGTCTGGAGTGCTAAGATATTTTTCTTGAAATCCCAAATTTGATATTATTTTGAAACCAAAGCATTTATCGAAATGGCCTTGGCAACACCCATTCAGATTTCAATACGGAGACATTATTAGGTGTATTAAAACAGTATTTTCATCATCAGACTCTGTCATACGTTTTACGATTTTTTTGGGACACCTGCCTGGTACATGCAGATATTTTGGTTTGTGTAGCCCTAAATTGGCAATTATATAAAACCAATAAACACAAAACAGGAAAAACTTTGGTGAATAGCAAATGATTTAACTTATTTTCTACTCATTTCGATTCTGTTTTGATTATATATATTAAATTTGTTTAGCTGAAGTAGATAGTTTAATTGTCAGTAACAACAAAGGATTATTCAGCATGATTTCTATTATATATATACATTAAATTTTGTTAGCTGAAGTAGATAGTTTAGGATTTATTTCATTGTCGTAATAATTATATTTGAAGGATTCTGAAAATAAAGATTGTAAAATACAAGAACTACAAAAAGAAAAGGACGAAAGTCAAGAACAGAGAAAATCATTGAACGAAAATCTTATCAGAGTGCAAGGAAGTTGCGAAGATTTGAAGAACCAGGTGATTTTTTAATCTGAAGTTATTTTGTTTTAACTTTTGTAGATTACTGTGATTGTAATCACTGGCTGGGAATTGGGTTTTACTCTGATATATCTATTCGGTTCTGGTTTGTCTATGTTCTATGTTCTCCCAATTCATGTCATGTGGGCAAGCCCTTTGGAAGTTTTAGTATTCTTCTACCTCGTGCATTGAAAGTACGAGTTTTCATGGCATAAAATATGTTACAAAAATTAAAAGATGTCTCAAGAGATTGGTCACATGACTTAGATCGGGTGTAAACAAACCTTGAGTGTGAACAAATATTGGGTGTAAACAAACCTTGGGTGTAAACATACCTTGGGTGTAAACATACCTTGGGTGTAAATTGGGTCTATTTCGTTGCTGTCTAATTTTGTGATTTTTTGCACGGATTTTTAGATTTTGTTAATTAAAATTTTTAATTTTATAATGACAGTTGTCAAAAGCTAAAAATGAATCAAATGAATTTCAAACAAGATGCAAGGAAATGGAAGCAGCCCTCAACCAAAAAAGTGATGTCACTGCGAAACTTCAAAATGAATTGTGAGTCAACTCTCTTTTTCTCTTTGATCGTTATGGGAAAATAAAAGTTATTATTTATATTATATATATTTCACACTGTTAATTAATTTAGATGAGATGGGGGCAAGACTGTCAGCTGAGTAACTGTCATATGTTTAGTTTTGATAGTTAATGGCATTGAGTCACGTTAAAAGCGACTCTTTTTGTTAAAACCACTCTGAGCAGGAGCCATTTTCATCGACAGGTCAAATGAAAACAAACAAACAAGTGCACTGTTAACCATCTGTGAGGCCTCTTTTCATGTGATCATTAATACAAGCAGCCAATCCAATCCAAGTGCATTATGCTGTCACTACGAGTCAGCAATTTTAGCTGACTTGGGTATACACTGCCTATTTATCATGACTCAATGCCTTTAAATATTACAAGGTTTAGATAACTGCACTGTCAATGATGTTTTCATTCCATGCTTTGCTCCTCACGGAAACAGCAATTCTGTATGCCTACATTTTAATTGAAGTAAAATCACGAAACATTTTTCTCAAGGGAACTGACTAAATAATACTGTTTGGTTATAATTATATTTTACAATGGAATTGGTGCAAAGATTACTTATGACAACTCCATACAAAGTGTCTAGCAAGGAATTATAAAATCATTAAATAATGGAGAAGGTTTTCTTGTATTTATTGTTTAGATTCTTAATGATTTTATAGAATAGTACTAAACGTCTACTCCACCGCTAAAGCTTAAGGATTCCAGTCCAGTTCGCCATACAGTTTTTGTCTAGACGTTCCTCTCCAGGTCGCGGTCATTTCTAAGGCAGCAGAGTATTAAACAGATTCTAGGTTTTAAAATAAAAAATTACGTGAGTTTGTCTGACTAGCATCATTTCTTTCTGGTAAATGATAAATAACAGCAACATTATCTATGTCCCAGCTAAGGCATAATTAGCTAGTGTTTTCCGATATATACATTATAATGTTTTTCTAACTCTTCAATTTCGTTTTTTGTTTTAGATCATCGACAAAGACCAAATTATTATCTTGTGGGGAAAGAATATCCAATCTAGAAGCAACGAAGGATAATTTAGAAAAGCGATGCGAATGTCTGAATGAAGAAAAATCAAACACTCTGCTTGAACATCAAAAGGTTTGAAAAGTTTCCAGCTAATAGTATTTTAATTTGTTCAGTTCGAAAATTTAATTTTTGCAGAGGTCTATAAATATATATATTCATATCATAATTTGTACAATATTTTATAATTTGTACATATTATCACTTTTTATAATAGACGATAACAATAAAGGAAAAGATGGAGGAAGAAAACAAAAATCTTAGGTTTGAATTGGATGAATCATTATTAAGGTTAGTATCGTAAATAAATTGTCTCATGATCGTTGTGCAGCGTGAAACTCTGAGTAACAACAAACTATGTAATCATTCTTATTTTCACACTATTGATATAATTCGCTCTGTCTTCACGGCATCAAACACTGGTTTAACCAGTTAAGGCAATTTGAACTCTTCATATATGTATATATAAATAAATATTTGGTATGTAGATTAACTAATATATTGGTAGAAAAATCGATGACAAAAAACACACAAAGATTAATAGCACAGGCCTTTTGGGAAGTTACATTTCTTACCTTTTACTTGTATTAGGAAGTTACATTTCTTACAAGGTAGAATTCTAGTCAAATTAAGAGCAGATTCTGTTACAATTGTGACACACTAATTTCAAAGTCTATTTCGCTATTGTTGCAAAATTTGCTCTTGTTATTTTACTTACAAATTGAGCTAAATTGTTTAAATTGCATGCATGTTTGACAACTGTAAATATATAGATCTTTGCAGTCACGCTCTGAAGAGAGCACAAGCTCGAAAGGCCTCAGTGTGCTATTAATCTTTGTGTGTTTTTTGTCATCGATTTTTCTACCAATTTATAAATTAAGAAATATAGATGCAATATGCATACCCATATACTGTTTAACTTCCAAATAAAAACAAGAGTGCGAAATTATTTTCTTTTTTATCATGGCTTGCTACATTTTATTTCGCCTATATATAAATAAAAATTGCGACAAAATATATGTTGAGAGCAGAAGTAATTGGCATGGGATAAAAAAAACCCTATTAAAAGCTTTACAAAGAAAAAGGAAACCCGTATGGTGTTAACTAAGATAATGCAAGTATATAAATAAATAAATAGATAAATAAATAAATAAATAAATAAATAAATAAATAAATAAATAAATAAATAAATAAATAAATAAATAAATAAATAA